>JANIJG010022893.1:0-22598 GCA_024611175.1 Megaceryle torquata | reverse complement strand
ATCCCATCACGTCCCATCCTATTCCATCCCATCCCATCCCATCCCATCCCATCCCATCCCATCCCATCCCATCCCGTCCGGTCCCGTCCCATTCCCGCGTTTCGCGTGCGGCAGCGCCCCCTGCTGGCCGCGGGGCCACAGTGCAGGCGGGAGACCCTGGGAGGCCGGGCACCGGGGGGGGGCAGAGGATCCCTGGAAGCAACTTTACCCTCCTGTTCCTTCTCTTGGTGCTGCGGTAGGTGCTCAGACGCGAACAACGGGCCGAGGCAGCTGCCCCGCCCCGCTATGTAGGTTTCTACCTCAAAGCCAATGTCATCATTGCTCTGGAAGCACCAACCTCTCTTATTCCACTTCATGTTCTGTGCTTTTCTCTGGTCGCAGGTGGCTACACAGTCCTGGCATTTATTATAATCACATCTGTGATTTCCAGGTTTTCCATCCGTCGAGAGATTTTTGAGGAAAATTCCAAAAGTGATTCATAGTTTCATCTTATAGGTTATTATCAGATAAATCAATATACTTAAGGATACTTAAGGAAAGAAGAGACTCATCCTATTTTTGTCAATGGGATTATCAAATTGCAAAGTAAACATTCAGTTTGCAGACAATTCAGAACGTTATTTCATGAACTGCACTAGTTAGTCATATCTGCTGTGAAGACTGACATTTTATTACCATCTTGAACACGTCCAGCTTCAAAATCCACAGATTGTATTGCTTTATAAAAGATCCTTCTATTATCAGTGTCCTTTCCCCCACAGGCTCCTACACAGTACATCTTAGATGAAACGAGCATGTGGATATTTGAAACAGCTTTCTAACCTGTAAATTTCTTTACAATTATGCAGATCCTGGGGCAAAGACCATTTGGTTTTGGTTATTTTCTCACTGCAGAGCATTCTGGGAAACTTGTCAAAGAGGTGTTAGCCAACTGTAGCACTAGATAGTTAGATACTGCTAAACATATGGTATTAGTTTTATTTGTAATGACAGATGGATAAGAAACTATCTTTGCTTGAGCAAGTGCTGTTTAATTTCAATTAATAGAAGAAAGCTGGAGTTTTTAATCCCATGTGATCATCTCCAAACTGACTTCAGAAATAAAATATTTAAAATAAATCCCTGCAGGCTTGTATTTTACTATTCTCCTTCCAGGTCTGACCTACTCTTCCTCAGTTTTTCACTGTCTTCCAAATTGTTCGCTGCTAACACATTGACCTTTGAGAGATTAGAAGGGCACAATACTGTTATTTCTTTCTGGTGTTCAACTGTTTTACAGTTAAGTGTTTTACAAGCATGTACCTACAATTATTCTGGGGTTATGCTTTATGGACAGCAAAACTTTCATATGTGTGCTTCTTAACTCTGTGGAGGATTGTTCAGGTTTCACAGAATCACAGAACAGAAGCACAGAATGGTTTGGGATGGAAGGAACCTTAAAGATCATAGAGTTCCCAACCTCCTCTAGTGGGCAGGGACACTTCCCACTAGAGCAGGTTGCTCAAAGCCCACTCCAACTTGGTCCTGAACACTTCCAGGGATGGGGCATCCACAACCTCTCTGTTCCAGTGTCTCACCAGCCTCACATTGAAGATTTTCTTCCTTATATCTAACCTCAATCTACCCTCTTTCAGTTTAAAGCCATTTCGCCTTTCCCTACCTGATTCCTGTTTCTCAGCTCTTTCTATTCACGCTAAGCTCCCATTCCCTGTGGAAGAGCCAGAATAGCCCTTCAGAGAAGCGTAAGCCAGGAAATCAGGAGGCGCTCCCTTAAAAAAACCCACCCCAACCTTATTTCCCAGTTCAAACCGTATGATTTAAATGGAATTACAGCAGACTTTAAATTCCAAGCTAACAGCCCAAAAGACAGAATGGACTCCCATTCTGACAGGGACAATGAAACTTGCATCATACTGTTGGCATCTGTTCTGGCTGCTTCCATTTCCACTGCGTAATTACCGGAATGCTAGGCCTGGCAACACTGCCTCTGT
Source organism: Megaceryle torquata (assembly GCA_024611175.1). Classification (NCBI taxonomy): domain Eukaryota; kingdom Metazoa; phylum Chordata; class Aves; order Coraciiformes; family Cerylidae; genus Megaceryle; species Megaceryle torquata. The sequence continues at coordinate 20,607 of JANIJG010022893.1, read as the reverse complement.
CTCAGAATGCAGCTCAGGAATTGCTCCCTGGACTATAAAGGAGGTCAGAAGGGACCGTGCTTCTCCAACTGTCTGAGCAAATAGTCTGTTTCTTTGTTTCCTTCCACACTATTTGGGTTTGGGGTTTTTTTTAATATATTTACTTGCTTTGCATCAGGAGCTTGCATGATGGATTAGTCTGCAAAGCTCGCACGAGGCTGTTGAGAACCATGGTTAGAGCCACTGACAACTGCACTGGCCTGGTTTTCTCTTTTTTAGGAGTATCCAGAATTTGCTGTCCTTCAAATCCTGGCCTGTCTCTGAAAGTTGTTTTTCAGAAAAAGCATTGCAAGTCTGGAAAATCACAGGATCCTGTAAACTGCTCAATTTCTACAGCAAGCGTGATCCAGATAGCATTTCTAGCACCTTCCCTTGATGGCCAAAATGGGTATGAGGATAGGAGAATACCTCTTTTCTTTTTTCTTTTCTCTCCCAGTATGCAGCTTTCAGCCACAGTTTGGCTGTTTGAGACCCCTCCCAGCTTTCCACTGCACAAATGAGAGGTGTTCATTCAATTACCAGTTAATATACTCTCTTTGCAGATTCCTTTCTGCTCTTTGGGCTTGGTATCTCTCTACTCGGGTTAGATTCCCAATTATGGGAGTTGCACACTCCAATCAAGAGCTGATTCAGCGACTCTTCCTAAGTTCCTTTGCAAGGTGCAGATGAGTGGTCCTTAATATTCATACAAATGACCATCCCAACCTGTGTGTGAGTTCAGTGAACAGGTTGTGTCTGTGGAAAGACTGATGATGACATCGTTTGCAGGCTCATGCAAACAGCCTCAGCGTGCACAGCCTCTTAGACGTGACTGCGTGTGTTCTGAAGGAGCATTTCCTCTACATCTCCCCTAGCCAAAGGAAGAACGGGAATAAGGTTCTGTATCATAGCTCAACTATCTGCTGTCATCTTTAACTTAAAAGAATGTGCTCCCCTCCAGAAAATCAAAAGTAGACAAACATATATAATAGAAGCTGGACTTGCATGTTTGTGAAGGGCTCCTTTCACACATTTTTGCCATAGCAACATCCAGTTCTTAGAATTGGAGCATTTCTTTGACTTGGGATGAAAGAAAGCACTGCCCAGAAAGGAAGCTTTGTCCTGGTTAATGTTGCTTCTGGACAAGAAGTGACTTACAAAAAGGAAATTTAGTTGTATCTGCTACCCATTAAGCAGTAGCTTTCTGGGTAGCTGCCACTGACAGGTCCATGAGCTATCTATGATAAACTGTAATGAATGCCCGTGAAATGTTTTAATTTGGCTTCATTTCCCTGGGAGGATTAGAAGAGTAAGGAGATGCTCTGTTTCCCAGGAAACCTGGGCTAGAGAGTAATAACATTGTCTGTCAAACTGTGAAAAATACCAAAGGAAAACAGGTTATCAAAACTGTTGCTCGGGGTGTAATTAGAATGAATTCTGCTATTTATAATGGCTAAGGTCATTTTGAACTAATCTAGCTGGTTGGGTCAGCATGGAAAATGAGGTATGGAACTAGTTCTATGATGAGTCACAGGAGATCCAGGGATAAACTTATCTGGCCTAGGGCTAAGAGTCTTTGCTGTGGATTACAGTGTGATTGACTACTGAAAACGAATGCTTAGACCACAGAAGTGAGTGGCACTTGCCCATGCACAGCCCGATTTCATGTTACTGAATATACATCTTTTCTACCATGCTTTAAAACACAAACTCCTCATATAGCTTAAAAAAAAAATAAAATAAAGCCATCAATAATAGAGTGAGATACTGTTTCTTCACATGGCCATTCTCTCCTTAGAAACTGACAATTTCCAAGACATGCACCATATTACAATGCAAGCTTTAAACACAAAGTAAAAATAGTTTTGAAAAGGGCATCTGTAGAATGAGTCTTTAATGGGCCTTGATTTAAAAAGCAGAGATGCTTTCCCTGAAGTAAAACATATTCTGGCACTGCCTACATGCTCTTTCACTCCCTCTTTGGTATGTGATCCTTCGACTCCCTCTCCATGTTCTTTTTTAAGAGTTACTGTGTGCTCTTTCACATCATCATTGAAATTGTTCTGGAGCTGAGGCAGAGTTCTTCATTGTAATTATTCCAAGAGGAGCCACCTTCATCTTCACCACGCTGCTTTGCAATGGAGAACGTGCTGGGCTGAAGTAGTAAACACTTGACCTAAAAGGAGAGGATCCAAATGCACGTTCTGTTTTGCTTTGTGGTATGTTCACTTCCACATGTCATGTGAAGAAATAGTTGTGCCTTAGCATTCCTTCCACCACTAAGAAGAACCCTGTTCAGTGTGAACCCTATCCCTTCAAAATCAAACAGCGTGCTGCTTTTCTCTTTGAAAATAAACATGCCACAAGGTAGCAACTAGTAACCTTGCTGTATGTGCTGCTGGAAGAAGCATAAAGATAGATCCTTACCTCTACATCTCATTATAAAGTAATATCTGAATACTCCACAACTATAATATCCTAAAATGCATTCTCACAGTGTCAAAATCAGGGAGTATTCAGGCAATGTGAAGAACATCGCCCAAGCAGCAAGCCTCAAAAATTCATTTTATTCTTCAAATTTGTTATACTGGTCGTGGTGGAGAATGTGGTATAAGTACAAATAAGAGTGTAGGTGGGAAGGATAGCACAGGATTCAATACAGCCCTTTGCAAACTCCGCAAACTCTTCTCGGACTGCATATACCGAGCAGTGGATGTATGCTTGCATCTGTACTTCTCTCCTGTATTTACAGACTTCTCGGTCTGAAGGACTGACATTATTACCCTCATTCTGAGAGACTGAATGCCTTGAGGTACTGCCAGTGCTTCCTGGTCTTAATGCCCAGTGACACATGAAAAGGCTGTTTTTCCAGAGCTTTTGGCTTTTTCGTGTTCATTTGTTCTGGACTCCGGATGCTTTCACGGGTCTATGAGGCATGTATCACAACCAGCATGAGGCCCAGCATGAAAGTGGATATTTTCTGCAGGGATTGGGCTACTGGAGCGAGCCCAGAACTTTAAGTTCTTGAGTACTTGTCCTAGCTCTGCTTTGTGGTTTACTCCCATGTAAATCTGTTCTCCTCTTTAGGGAATTAAAATCTAATACATGAAAAAGGGTCCAAGGGTGACATTTCATAGTGGTCTGGGACTGTTTATTAAAGAAAGCCTTTAAAAAGCTCTGCTAATCTCTGTGTTGTGTGCCATGATCTAGGGGATGGTGTGCAGTTCTGGTTTTGCCTAGAAAGTTACAGGGTTCCTGTACTGTGTCTCAACAGCAGAAATTCAGGGTACTTTATGGTGCTGTGAACGTTGCCAGCCATTCCAGGAGTACCCCTGGGGCTGTTGCCTGGGGGCACATGTAATTTCATTCAGTCAGCATGGAGGTTCCAAAGGCCCTGACTCACAATCTGCATCACAGGACTGAACGTGCTGTTGCTGTCTTGGTTTGAAAACTATTTGAGCCAAGGAGGAAAAGGAAATTCTTCCAAAGGGCAACGGAAAAAAAGAAAGTTACTTAAATTCAAAGCGTATGCCTCAGGATCAAGGAAGTTTACTAGACAGGTTTTAAACTACACATTTCTGTGGTCCTTCAAAAATGTGTCAAGACTGGAATGTGAAATAAGAGAACCGAGTGGTGAAACGTGCCACATATTTTCCACATTTTACTTTACTGACATAAAGGACAGTGGTGATTTGTAACATGATGAAAAATAATAGTTCCATCAGTGAGTTCTGTAAGTTGGGTTAGCTCCTGGGGAATGAAGGAGAGATGTATTGCCTGGTATGCTTCCACCAACAGATTCTGGCTTCAGATCTACCTCTTAGGGCCATAATCATTCCAGCAACAGAAGCTGAAGACCATAAGCAGCGAGGATTGAGTAGCACTTGCTGGGCTCGCATCTCATTATGACAGTGGATGGGGTAGCCCAGGAAACATCAAAAGCCCTTAAGGAGTGGTGTCTGCTTTTGCAGTACTAATTTAAGCTAGGCATTGACAGAGGTTTTGGACATAGGGTTCAGTTATCTAAGAGAAGTTTTGGTTTCTGTTGCAAGGAATCTTCACTCCAACAAGTTTACAGGATTTGGGGGGGGGGGAGGGGGGAGATTTCTCTGCTGTTTAATCCATTCTACAGGCTACACAATGGTAAGGGCTGCACTTTCAGCAGCATGACTCGGGTTAGCCATATGAAAGACCGGCAACAAGAGTGACTTTCTCCTCCTTCCTCACAGAGTTAATTTCTCTGCTGAGCTACATGTTAACTTCAGTAGTTTTTACATACATAGGGCGTCTTCAAAGCATGCCTACTTGGTAAGTTTTCTTGGGGTAGAGGCAGAGATAAGATGCCACTCCTCCTACTAGGCGGCTTCTTTACATGCACTGTGAATGTTGGGGGAATTTTGTAGTCCAGAGTCTAAGCACCAATTCAATTTCAGGATTCCTGTAGGACGAGGTGCTGGTGATGAACAGAATCTCAGTCACTGAGTCGTCTAAATAGGTTTTCTGAATTTTACCCTGAGTTACACTTTTGCAAGGACAGAACAGAAAGGGAAAAGTTCGATATGAGCTTCATGCTGTTGTGTAAACACTTGCTTCTCAGAGTGAATCAAGTGGTGCTGAGTTTTGCATGCATCTTCCATGGAAATTTGCTAGGAAGCTGATGAACTGAGAAGAGTTCCCCAGCTTCCTAATGATGCTCTAAACCCATCTATACCAAGGAACCCACCAACAGCATCACTTCATAAGCAGATACGGTCATGAAAAAATAAAGATGTATCCACAGCTGTTGTCCTATTTATACAAACAACTGTTAGCATGTTAGAGGTGTACAAAATGTCCTTCCAGAGCAAATGTACACATACATATACTCGTGTTATTTGGCAGCTTATAAAGGTGTTCAACTGTTAATGTATCTGGGTAGAGAAGTCAAGTACTTGTGATTTTAAGACTCAAGTCAGGTGCTAATAGTGGCTGATGTTTTCCCCAGAACCTTTCCTACTAACCCCTCTATGAAGCACTCATTGGGGCCTGTGAAGTTAAAATATTTTTAGTGTGGAAAAGAAAAACCACAGCAGTACTAGGACATATTTTACTAGGTTGGTGGGCAAAAATGTGTGTCTAGAGCTACACAATGATGCGAGGGGAAAATATGACTGAAAGGTGATACTGGCACACAGACATAAACAACACGAACGTGGAGCGTATGCAGGAGCTCAGGGGAAAGGAGGTATATAAGGCTAAGGATAAAAAGACATGAAACAGAGAATTTGAAGGGAATATACTGATGCAATCATACTGTGATACAGTATGTATGCAAACAACAAGAGAAAAATTCCGTCGGAGCACGCTGCTGATCCTTGTCCCAGCTGCTACTGCTGATTGGAAGGTTGCCAGTGTTTTAAATAGATTTGTACATTTTCCCAGGTCTTAGAAGTAAAAAAGCCATCAAGAATGGAATAGGATGAAGTGGTTAAGAAAAATGGGGAAAAAGGTATTGGAGTTTTATTACCATCTGTGAACCAGAGGAGAATTGGAGAGTTCCAGTTCTAGTGTTTAAGTTTGTTTGTGTAAAGAGGAGCCAAATGACAGGATTCTTCCTTTGAAATCATTCCACAGCTGGACAGTTTGGGCTGTCCTTTTATTTCCATTATTCTCACTCTAAATTTTCTTTCCCTGTTCTTCTTAAAACAAACATTACTGAATTCCAGAAGACTAATACTAGGAAAGTACTCTTCCTATTCTTACACTTACATTCTCAAGCTGTTTCCTTAAACATTTACTGGCAGGTACTGATAAAGTAGAGGGACTGTGGCTATGACCAGAACGTATGTTTGGCATTTCTTTCAAGTCAGTTCTGAGAATTTCACTACTCTGCAAGATTTGGAGGAAAAGCTGGATATAAGGTAACAGTGCACACTTGCAGCCCAGAAGGCCAATCGCATCCTGGGCTGCATCAAAAGAAGTGTGGCCAGCAGACTGAGAGAGGTGATTCTGCTGCTCTACTCTGCTCTGGTAGGACCTCACCTGGAGCACCATGTCCTGCTCTGGAGCCCTCAACACAAGAAGGACATTGACCTGGTGGAGTGGGTCCAGAGGAGGGCTGAGAGCACCTCTCCTATGAAGACAGACTGGGGGAGTTGGGGTTGCTCAGCCTGAAGAAGGAAAGGCTCTCGAGAGACCTTCTTGCAGCCTTCCAGTACATGGAGGGGGCTAAAGAAAGCTGGTGAGGGACTCTTGACAGGGGGCTTGTAGCAATAGGATGAGGGGCAATGGTTTCAAACTAGAAGGGTAGATTGGACATTAGGAAGAAGTTATATTTTGGATGGAGCTAACCAGGACTAAAAACTAAAGAAGTTCTTTGCTCTGAGGGTGGTGGAACAGTGGAACAGGTTGCCCAGGGAGGTGGTGGAAGCCCCATCCCTGGAGACATTCAAGATCAGGCTTGATAGGGCTCTCAGCAATTTAATCTAGTTAAAGATGTCTCTGCTTACTGCAGTGTGGCTAGACTAGATGACCTTTAAAGGTCCCTTTCAACCCAAACCACTCTATGATTCTAGGTCTGAAACAATTATATTAGTCCTTGGCCTGTACTCTTCCCACTTCTACCTTCAGTTTGGAACCTGAGTCTATTAGCATTCATGGTGGGCATGCTACTGAAGCTAAAGAAGCATATTAGCTTAATCAGGAAGCTTATTTCAAAGACCATGCACTACAGCCAGGAAAGCTTCCAGAAACATATGCTCTTAGATGATTGAAGCGTGCTCATTATTCAGACTGTGAATAGCTTTAAAAGGGCCAAATTTCTTAGGGTTGAATCAGCTAGGAAAGCTATTCAAACAGAAAAGTAAGAATCACTTGAGCACTTCAGGAGATTTTTATTGTGGCCATAAAGCTACTAAAATTATAGTATAAAGAAAAAGAAATTTGACTTTGATAAATATATATTAAAAGTTTGGAAATACAAAAAGAATGGAAAAGTAAATAGAAGGACCATGTTGGGTTTTTTTTTTTCTTCAGAATGGTCATCTCTAAACCCATCTATACCGAGGAAAAGAACCCAACAACAGCATCACTTTATAAGTAGATATAATCATCACAAAAAATTCAAGACACGCTTAGTAAAGTTTTGCCTTTGGGGGATAGAAGAGGTGATATGCCTGTGAACTAGCCACAGCTATCACTCAGCCATTTTACAGAACAATCACCATATATTTTTCAATTAAAGTATTTTTCACAGTGGCTCATGTCATCAAATTCTATGGACTTATGAAAATGTTTCATGCCAAATACAAACCGTCTCGTTTAGTCCCACAGAAGTGGGGGAAAAAAAAGCATGGACTAGATATTCTGAAACCACACTAGAGGGCACTTGAGCCGTTTCTGCCAGAGTAGGCAAAGGGCAGAACAGGAGGATGCTTACTCAGGAGCAGCAGCTGATAGAATTGAATTTGGGAATGAACAGGATTTATCGGTATCAGGCTGGTAGAACAATTAGTGATTTTCCCCTGCTGGGGGGCAGTGGGTGTAAATTTCCAGGTGTAAATTTTGCTCATGGGTTATGTAAGCAATTGGGAGGAGATAAGCTAAAGATTGCTGATAGGTTGCAACAGTGTTTTGTCTTTGTACAGGGACCAGACACAGAAATAGGGGATATTTGGGGAGTTTAAAGAAAATCTAATCTCAAGTAGAGTGACCGTCCAAAGAGTTGAGCTGCTCGCTGGAGTCTGCTTCCACTGCACTGCTCTTGCTCCAGTTCTGTCCCCTCTCCCAGTACAGTGGGATGCCCTAAAAATATTGCTTTTGTGGAAATGGAAAAAACAGCATTTGATAACCTTTCTACAAAGTATCTGTAATAAAATATGAAGGCTAGAAAAGTAGTACAGGCCTGCCAAGAGACCCCAGCACTTCAGAATTTCAGAGGTTTGGTTAAAAAAAAACCCAAACAAATAACTGCTGTGGTTCCCAATGCAGAAAACACACACAGAAGTTTAAAGAGCTGAGCATTTATTTGTATTGTGGTCCAAGTATTAATTGTTCTTCAAAAACATGCAACAAAGAAAAGGTCTTTGAGCTTAATAACTGTCCATCTAATTAAGAGACAACTCCAACAACCCCAGGCCTAATTGTTCTGAATGAATGAGTCAGATCATCACATGGCTCTGTTAAAAATATTCTTTGACTATTTAGTGTTTATGCAGATTTTTCTAGCTTTTTTTTTTTTTCTGTAAACTGATCCTTCCCTTGTCCACCAAATCAAAACAAAGATGCTATCATAAAATTCCATGAATTGGGCTTTAATAAAAAGCATAGACTGTGATCCCTAATGTGTGGATACATTGTACCACTGAATGGTACTGTGGTCAATGGCTCCTAACTTGCCAGGAGCAGGTATAGGTGCTGATACAGTTGACCTGTTCCCTGTCTGCAGTTCTGTTTACTTACCAGCTATGGAAGGTGACTCTAGATCTCTCTGAGCTCAAGGCCTCTCCAGCGTTAGCATCTGGGTCCCACTGTTTTGGGGCTGTAGTCCTGGAGCTTGGCCCTAGAGCAGGGCGGCTCCCTGGGCATTGTGTCTCTGCTTGTTTGTAGAATCCATTTGTGAGCAGGCGACTGACTCCAGATGTTGCTGCCACAACTGAAAATTCATTTCCAGCAGATGATCATAATATATATGCAAAACAAACTTTGCCTGAGAATTGGCAGCTGTCTCCAAAGCAGGCCATATTTGCCTGAATGAGTTTCAAACAATTCTCCTTCTGCCCTGACAGCAGGCACAACTAAACTCCAGTTCACAGCGTCTTCACTCAGAGTTGTCATGAAATGAAGCTACAAGCTGCAATTGAGTTTCTGGACAACTAACAGGCTTTCTGGTGAGTCAGATTTCATAGGACAGGCAGGGGCTTCTTTTACCTGCTGTGGAACATTTACGTTTTTGCTAATTGCACTCACCCAGTCAAGAGGGAAACCTGCTGGCCCATCTAGCAACCCTTCCATCTTTGCTGTCTCAAATGATCTGTCATCTTCATCCTGCCCTGCTCCACCATCCCGCCCTCTTTCACACCTCAATACCCAGCTCGTTCTGCTTCTGCCACCACCACTTTGGCATCCTCTGTAGCAGCCTTTGTGTCTTGTTAAGTCTGCCACCTCCTTTTTCCTTACACTTCTCCCTCGGTGATTTCATTCGTTCTTCACAACTGGAACTGTTTCATTCTCCTCCTTCAGAGGACAGTCCCCTGCCATCACAAGCACCGCACGCTGCTCAGCTCCTTTCAGATTTTGCAGGGGCTCCTACTAGAAGGATCTTCAGGCCCAGCGGTGCGGTGGAGGAGCCCCGGGACAGATGCACTGCAGCAGTCCTTCCTCACCAGCGACAGCGGGGCCTGGCCCTCGGGCAGTTCCGAGGGTTCCGTTCTGCAGGCGGCGGTTCCGTTCAGCTCCTCTCCCTGTTTGGGGCGATGCAGGACGTAACCTCAGCCGTCGGCTGTCTCCGGGCGGGAGAGAAACCTCCATCGCTGCCTGGTCCCCGCGGCCCGGGGAGGCTCCGCCTGCCGCCGTCTTCCCGCCGCGGAGGGGACGCGCGAGGGCGCGGCGATCGCCTGCTCACGCGGGTGGACTCAGCCTGTGACGAGCGGGCGGGGCGCTCCCCTCAGTCCGGTCCTGTCCGATCCTATCCGCTCCGGTCCGGTCCGATCCGCCCCGCCATGGCCCGGCCCGTCCAGGGGTCCCGGAGCCCCTGCCGCGGAGGTGAGCGGTGCTGGGGCTTGGCCAGGGTGTCGGTCGGAGGCGCCGGGCAGCCCGGGACCCTCCCGGTGCCGCGGTGGAGCCCGGGCTGGTGCGGGCGGCCTGTCCCAGAAAGTTCTGGACTCAGCAGCGTGGCGGGACCCGGCAGCTGCTGCCGCTCTCGACTGCTGGGCCTGCGGCCCTTTTTCTAGCATTGGTTGCTGGTTCCAGCTCCCTAATCATTCTGAGCCTTCCCCGTTGTGCCCCTACAAATCTTTCTCGTGTGGATTATTTTAATTCCTGATTATTCTTGCTCTTAGTTACTGGTTGGTTGGGTTTTTTTGGTTTCTTTCTTTTTTTTTTTCTTTTTTTTTGGGGGGGGTTGGTTTGGTTTGGTTTGGTGGTTTTTGTTTTGTTTTGTTTTTAATTATTTTTTTGTAGTTTAAACTTCTGTTTCTGGTCCTGGTTCATGTCTCCAGCTGCGTTTGCCCTGGTTGCTTTCTTGCACAAAGTCCCTTAAACTCTTCAGTGTTCACTTGAACACTCAGCTTAGTCCAGTTGACCAAAGGATACTCTCCTTAAGGAGAGAACCAACCGAATTGAGGTTTTGGGTCTTTTTCAGTTCCCAGCTGCATGAGCTTCCAGACGAATTTAACATCATACAAACTAATGACAAGGCAGCTTTCTGATCAGAGAGGTACAAGAGCTACACTGGGAGACGTAGAAATTGTTTTGTATTGATGTGTTTATTTAGTTGGCTGCCATTTTGCACTTCCCAAGTTAAATAATTTGAAGTTGGGAAGAGCTTCTTTAAAAATAAAAAAAGTTGTGGGTTGCTGACCTATCACTTTGGGCTTTCTCTACTTGTTTCCTCATGAAGATCAAGTCACAGTGGGAGTTTTTCCTGTTTGCAGTAGCTTGAGGTAAAACATGTTACTTGACAGTCTGACATGCATGCATGACGTTTCTTGTAGCAAGGAAAAACTGTGTGCAGAGGATAAAGCTTTGCTAATAGCTGGCTGTGAAAGCTGTTGAACAAGCCCTCACAGGATTTATGAGCCAGCTCAGATCTCTTTGCATTCCATTCAAATATGAGGTGTGCTCTTCTGATCTGACGCCAGCAGCTGGCTAGGCACCGAGTGAAACAAGAGTGCCTCCATCCATTTTCCCGTGGATGAGGAAAGAGGCAGAATGTCTTGTGGCAGATGTTGGTTTTGCTCTTTAGAGTATCATCGGGTTAGGCTTGGAAACTGTTAATTAGCGCAAAAACCGGAGTGGGACAGTGGGTGGGGACACATACCTGCTCTTTACTACAGACAAGTTGATCTAATACTGCTTTCCATGTATACCCGTGTCGTAAGAGCACACCAGTAGAAAGCTTGAGCACCTGAATCCTCCAATTTTTAATAGCTTTTATAAAGTTCCTCATTGCAGATTTTTTGCAGTTTAGTTGTCATCAGAATTCAGAGCACATGGGTAATAAAAGGTGACAAATTGTACACACCACCATAACCATTCCTGAGGTTACGATGAGAGACAGTCTGTCTATATGCTTAACCTTTTAGGTGCTAAGAGTGACCACAAGGCCGTGGGTAGACCCACACTGCTCTAGTTTGGTTGGTGTCTGGTGTAAGAATCCCTGTACTTTATTAAAATCGGTGACCAAAGCAAAAGCTGTAAATGGGGATGGTCCTAAGGCTTAATAACCAGAACTGGGTAAGCAAAGGGGAAAGACTTAGTCTTGTTACCATCTTGTCTCTTTTTAAAACCAACAACTTGTTTTTACATGTTTCATGTAATCCTCTACATGCCATCAGACAGAACAGTAATTACCATAGCTTCAAAAGACACTTTTCTATCTATTTTCCCTTAACTGTTTTACTCTGTAACTGTACAAAACTTTAGCTATGAAATTCCTTGTTCCAGAAAGCTGTGATCAACACTCAGCACATCTGGATCACACTTAACTGATTCATTTCTAAATTTCATAAATGCCCGTGAATAGGAGGGTCAGCGAGGAACCAGCCATGGGAGCTGTGTTGGCTGTATCCTTGTGGAGCTCGATTGCACAATGTGCAGCCACAGGTGTCAGGTATTGAACTGTAGAATGGTTTGGGTTGGAAGGGACCTTAAAGATCTTTTAGTTCCAATCTCTCTGCCATGGGCAAGGATGAAAGTATATTCCCTAACTCATCCCAGCGTGTGAAGTACTGGTTAATGGCCACTATGTTCTTACTTTTTTGTGTTTTACTGCATTATTCTCTTACTGCACAAGTCATTCCATGTACTTGGAAATGGGAGCTTATATTTTAAGATTGAATAGCGTTTGCCTCTCTAGGAGGAGCTTTCTGTGTATGCAATAAGAAAGAATTCCCTACCTTCTGCTGGGTGGAGTTTCTGCAAGTATCTTTTACTGCTTTTTTGATTGTTTATTTGTTTGGGGGTTTTGTTTGTTTTGTTTGTTGTTGTTCTGGACTGAGTTCAGATATCTGAGGTACTCGTGGTCCTAGATCATTGGTGAAACTGTTGACTAACATTTAAGTGTGTATTGTATCTTGTCTGATAAACCTGACAATTTGCAGCTTCCCTATAATGACACTTTGCACAGCAAATGTTTTTAAAGCAGTATCATCTGTTTCGTAGCTTTTGTTTCCTTCAGGATACCAAACCCCTTCTATGTTTGCAGAGGTTAAGGCTTTTTGCTCTTTGCAAGAGTTACAAACTATTTACTGAGGATACAGCTTCCAGTGTGGGCAGAAGGACAGTAAAAAGAACCATACGAGTGAATTAAGATCCTCCAAGGAGGAAAGTGTCTGGAAGCAGCTCAGGTCTCTGCACTGAGCCGTTAAAGTTGAACTTCCAAGTTTCTAATCAAAAGCTGAAACCAGATGGAAGTAAAATGTGAGGAGTAATATGAAAAATATGTTGTAAAGAAGATCAAATGGAATAAAGAAAATGAAAATGTTCTCAGTTGACTGCAGAGTTCCTTCAGAAGCAGCCTTATAAGAGGGTAACCCTTCATTCTTCGCCTTTATTTTGTCTCTAGTTGCAGACAGGTGAAACAAAGTGTGGAGCTGAGGACACGCATCGGAGCACTGCTCCTGCCGGCATCAAATAGCTCGGGTTTTGCGTGTTACTAAATTAGATCTAGGAAACTAACAGGGTTTCTGTGATCTCTGAAGGCACTCTTTGCAGTATCCATCTGAAAAGACAAAATTTGAAAACAAGTGTCTTATAAATTTTGCTCTTATTTCTTTTACTTTGAGGCAGTAGAATGACTTCTGTGCCCTCATGTGGAAGAGGAAGAGTTAGAAGGATTTGAAGCCTCATGATCCAAAGATCCAACAATTCAAGAAGATGACAAAATAAATAATTAAATCACTCTAACAAGCAAGATGTGCCCTTATTCAGAGAACAGAAATACCATTCTTTCCTTCTTTGGGGAATACATGAGCAGAAAAACGAACTGAGAGACAATAACATAAGAGCATTGTCCAAGTATTCCAAAAACCAACTGAGACTTGTGCGGATGCCAAGTCTAACTTTGGCTGATTCTCTTTTAGGAATTTTGTAGAACAATTTTCTGAATTCTATTAATATAACAAGCCAATATACTTTGGATGCTCTGGGTCTACACTGAAGGAAGTAAAGGTGATTTCTTGGTGATTTTTCAGAGGCTAGAAGCGCGTGTGCTTTTGAAATACAAACATATATTAAAAGATGGTGAAATGTTAAGGTAATGAAAAGAATAAACAAGACTGGAGCCAAATTACAAATGTGAGAGTAATATGATGATAATGGACTTCTTTTGCACTACATGCCACAGTGGTGGGCAGTAGGAAGTGTCATTGCTCTCTTCATACCCAGCATTTTGAGTTTTGTATGCTAGGATTCTGCTACTATTTGTATCATAACAGTGCACAGCAATGTGGTCTGTGCTGCCAGCATTGCGAGTGGGGCTCACTGTTGTTTAAAATAGGAAAAGGTTGCCCTCTCAGTTGAACAAACACCATAATTTGTTGATAACATATGTTAGCATAACCTACCAAATGATACAGCTTAAGGTCGTTGACAGCAGAGGTACCAAAGTTAGGATAAAATTTAAGGTGCTGATAATGGTATAGGATATATACAGTCTATGAGAGTGGATGTTTATAATGATACATTCTATATATGCCAACCATGGCAAGAAAGATGGTGAGGGGTGGTATGTACTTGTCTCTTAGTTGATTACTTTCTGTAGTATTTTACCTCCTGCTGCAGTAGGTTTGTGTCACACGACTGAATGCATGTTGCAGTGCCCTTCTGCGTTAATTCAGGAGGGACTGAACTCCTTCCCTTGTTTAAGTGCATTTCTCTTTCCTAGATACGTGTTTCCCAGGCTCCTGGTAGCATTAGCATATTGTCATGTTCCAGTTCAATTACAAAACCGTAGCGTTTTTTGGTCATAGTGCAATTTGTATTGTAGTGTATATAGATTGCTTTCACTCTGAGCCTGCTCAAGACAAAGCTATGCGTGAACATCCAAGATGTGTGAGCTCAGGAGGCTAATAAAATCTGTTAGTCTGGGATTTAGCCTATAATGTAATGAAGATAACTTTGCAAAGTTATCTTTTGTATCTTTTGTGCATTCATGGCAAAGATGTGAGTGAAGCTATCTTAATGAGGATAATTTAATAATGCAACTGCAAGCTAGAATCTTTTTCTCCTGTTATATTCTTCTTCTTTTTCATAGATTCTGAGATTTGATGATAAATTTTTCTGCTAGTTTTCCTGTAAAAGCATAAGTAGTATTTCTTTATTGTGTGGCAAGATATATGCTATTGATTAGGTTCTTCAGATCTCATAGATGTTGGAACCATAGGGGTTTTAGTACGTTCTTTTGTTTGGGGCTTAAATTGTATCCAGATCCTTACAGCTATTAAGCAAGTATGCATACTGGCCCTTCTTCTCCTGTAAGCACCCATTGTTGGAAACAGTGTGCTAAAATAGCAAACCTTTGGTCTGACTTGAATACATTAAATTTCTTTTTTTTTTTTTTTAATGGTCATTTTTTAGATGTTCACTGGCAGCTTTGGATTTTTAGGGGGGACTCCAGTTAAATCAGATCTTCTTCTGTTAATTTTCTTTCTGCTACGCACACTATTTGACTTCAGGCAATTGTATTTATCTCAGAAAAAGATCTTGCAATTGAGTTGAAGAGGTGGTGCGTTTGTCACGTGGTGCTCTGTTTATATAAAATAGGGCCTCAGTTTTACAGCCCTGGAATATATTTTTGTGAATGAATAAGATTAACTCTTGGTACTATTTTGAGCAGGTGTTAGTTCCCAAAGGTGTAAGTCTTTTCGAGTGGTGAGTGCATGAAGACATAGCTTTCTCTGAAAACGGAAAAGAATGCTTTGATGCTCTGGAAATGGACTTCCATTCATGTTTCTTTCATCTAATGTGGAAGAAATGAGATGCATTGCATGAGCCATAGTGAAACCAGCAGCTCCACTAAATTCTTTTAAGCAGCCATTGAGCTTTAACTGTTTTCACATGTTACTTTTTATCCAGGACTATAAAAATAGCCCATAGTAATATTGCTGAGTCATCCTAATGAGACCTCTCTGCAAGAATCCTACTTTCACTTGTTATGTCTTTGCATATAAGAGCATTGTCCACTTCACAGAGATGCTGTCTGTGTTTTCAGAGCTGGCATGCTTATCTTAAGGGTGGTGATTTTTTTTTTCACTTTTTCTTTTTTTTCTTCCTGCAGCCCAATTATAGCTCATTGCAGGGCTGAGAGTTTGGGTGGCGTGGTCCAATACGGGAGGCTGAAATGTTTCTTTGATTCCTTGTTCATTCCCAGCTCCCTCAGTGTCTTACATTTATGCAAAAGGAAGAGGCTTAAATAGAGGTTTAGATATGTTTATAGTAATACCAGAATCCTGTTTAGGGCCTAAAAGCTGTAGAAACTGTTTTTGACAAGCTTAAGAAGGTTTCTGGGTTTGCTGCTGTTGGCTCAGAGGCCCTTTATTTATTTATTTGTTTATTTATTTATTTCTGATTTCTTTCCCACTCTGATAAAATAAATGAACCATTCTGTCCACAGACCTTGAAGTTCAGCCTGAAGTTCTTTCCTGGACCAGACTGTCCACAAAGGCACCACAATTTTCAGCTTCCCAGGTTGAGAAAAGTGGTCTCAGCTTTATGCAGTTACTGCTTCAAAATACACCTCAGATAAAGTTTAAGCCATTGTTTGTAATTTAAATGAACATGTTTTCTCATAAAGTAACACCATGACATTCTGCTTATTCCATCACACTGACAAAATAAATACAAGAAGTTTCACTTTGATCTCTGGCTTAGAAATGAAGGGATTTTGAACAAACATAACATGAAGGACATACAGTTTAAGATCTAGTAAGTCATTCCTGTGTATTCTGACTGTTTATCTTTTGCTGTTGATTAGTCCCAGTTTACAAAGTATCTTTTGTGCATTCATGGCAAAGATGTGAGTGAAGTAACTACCACTATATCTAATAATTTAACAATAATATGTAATGTTAGATGCAATCAGTGGCAGACAAGAAGCTGTCTCCAGATGACTTCTATTTCTCCCATCTTCTATGTTTTACACATCTTCAGGTAACATTTCAGCAAAGAGTATAAGAAAAGCTGAATAATGGTGTCACCTGGGTTAAAAAATACTTTTATAAGCATACAATCACAAGGTGTCTGTAAGAATGGAGTTTCAGTGGGCTTCTAACAAGTCGTGTCAAACTTACAGACATAATTCATTATTTCTGTGTTGTATGAATGTGTGTACAGTAGTAACTTCAATCTTCTGTAGTAATAAGAGGAATGAAAATTGATAAAACTCACTTGAAGGGACTAAAAATGTAAGGCTGTGCAGCTTGCATAGTAGCCTTCAGGAAAACTGAAGACAAAGGCAAAAATGCCTTTGAGAATAGAAACATTATTAAACAAGAAGTGCTGCAGAAATAACTTCATTGCCTTGAGTGGAATCTACACATGTAGAACAAGTCCAGACAAATCAAATACAAGAAGAAAGGGGAAACCAGTAGGAAGGAGAAAAAAAACCCCAAGCAATTGTTTGGAAATGTTCTTCTAAACTACTTGGTGAGAAGAAATGAGTAGAGGCATGGACTAGGTTTAAGTGTTGGGAATTGAGCAGACAAAGGCTGTTGAGCTAACTCTAGTTAAGGAGCTGGAGCTTCTGCATTTGCTGTTGTGTTTGTTCTTGTTGCCAGAAATATTTTGGTAGAAGTGTTTTGTCATTTTGCTTTCTGTCTGTTCATAGTGGAAGAGATTGTGGCCTAAGCTGGTATCAGAGCTATATCCCTAAAATACTTGAGGTGCTAAAGGAGCCTTTAGTATTACTACAGAATTAGAAGTTGCGATGGACATAAAATTCTCTGCCTCCAACCATTCTATGTTGTGTCTGTCATTACTGCACAAAAAGAGCCATGGTTGAATTTTAATTGTTCCAGCATAACTCTGCAATGAATGGGAAATAAATCTGTCAGAAAATCTGTAAGTAAAATGTGAGTGCAAGTAAAACTGAAGAGGTGGAACTGCTTAGGTAGCAGACTGGCTATGCCTGCCTGGCATCCAGAGCCAGCCAGTTGCTTGAGATCTGCTTTTGCCTAGTGATAGTGACCATGTACTCTTAGTGCTTCCTGTGGTGGTATTGATTGCAGTGCTCTTCCTCTTCTGTTTTTTTCTTTGCTGTAGCACCTATTGCATATAGGGGAATAGCTGCTTCTCTGAACCTGCTGGTTGTATAGCATTGGAGTGCTGCTAAGACTATTTTCCTGCTTCCAATTTCACGCTGTATTTGCATTTTCCAGATCCCAGTCCCCACGTGCTTACCTCTCCTGTTTGATCGCTGAATGAGAACACTCTTTTTAGCTAAATATTTACTAAGGACTCTTGAAACTAAAATCTAGCAGGTCAGGAGTGAGAGTGTTTGGAGGAGAGGATTAAAGTGATAGCTTCCTTTTCTGGTGTCCCTTTGCACCTCCTTTCTTTTCCTGGTTTCTGTTTCTGAACTGTCATGATATTTGAGTCAGAGAGAGCTCAACTAAATGGATGGTGTTAAAGACCATGAGTTTATGCTCATCCACATTTTCTGGATGCTCAGTATTTTTGGCCTGAAATCTCTTTGGAGTATTACTCCCTGTGAGTAGATTATTCACCCTGAAACGTTCAATCACAGCATGACATTTTTTAATGTCTTTCTGTGACTTTACTTTCTGTTACAGGCAAACCACAGGCACATCTCTCAGTAGTGTTGTTGGTACGGGACTTTGTCTAAACATTTTCCCACTGGATCTAATCCAATCTGGGATTGCAACTGTCGTGAGAATGCAACAAATCATTCTGGGAAGTATCTAAATTTGCCCCTATTGGTCAAAGCAATGTTTATGTACTGCCAGAATCATGTGACAGAGGAGAGGGTACTCTTGAACCTTGTTAGTAATATGTGCTAAAAAAATACCAGAGCTCCCATTTTTTTTGTACGAGTAAACCACAAAACTACTGTTTGCTAGTTTGAACAACCCCTGATTTGAACATCATTGGAAAAAAGCCAGGAAAGCACTTCGATTTGGCCTAGAAACATTTCTTATCCTCATAGGGACTTTATTCAAGAAAACAAAAAACCCCAGCCCCTTAAAACAAAAAAATAAAGAACAAAACACCACCAAAAAAAGCCTTTTCAAAAATGTTTCATTTTCTTCTATTTTAGGGATTTACAAAGATTGCATGAGATGTGGTACCTACCTGGAGACTGCCAGGAGGAAACTGTCAAAATAAATGCTGTGAGTGTACACATTTTTCCTCATTTTCAGTCGTGCCTCAGATCAGCATAAATAATTGCTGATTTCCTATATAGTAACTTCCTTACATCTACATTGTATCTGGAAGTGATCAGCCTTGCAAAGAGCTGTATTTAGCAGTCTTCCAGCAGAGTGAATTGCCACACTCTCCTACAAACAGGGCAGATGACCAAGAAACAGACCTATTTCTGTGGGTTGCTCTGAATGCTCTATAGTGGTGGGTTTGCCTCCAACTGTAACTGATGCTTCAGTTGCAAAATACAGCATTTAATACCTATCTGAGGGAAAGATCTAAGGCACTTGGATGATAGAGGTTCTGTCAGGCAAAGAGTGAAGCATGTTGGCAGGAGCACTGGCATTGTTGCAGCCTGTTCTGCATGAGCTTTGGAGAGTAAAATGTGCATTCATTCCTCCATCTACTACTTTATCATAAGCTGCTAAAACTGTGGCCTGGTTGTTCCTGCCTCCAACTACTGTTTCAATTTTGGGTATTGACAGAAAAAATCCTTTAGGTAAGGAATGGTACCTGTTCTGAAGGCTCAGAATGATTGACTGGGCCCTGCTATGCATGGTCACCTGCCTGGGAGTGAGTTACGGTGTCATCTGTGCCTTATTAATTGGGGTGACTGAGAAACAAAGAGGCAGTAAAATAGAAAATTAAGTTTTATGGGATTAGGTGCAAAGTAGGTAAGTATTGTGAAAAATGGGGAAAACCAGAACCAGAGCTGCTGCTGTTGAGGAACATTTAAAAAATGGTATTAATAAGATAGATCCTGAGCACAAAAAAAAAAAAGAGTGCATGAAAATAAAAGAGAAATAAGAATGAGATGGAGAAAATTGGCTAAACCAGAATGGAAACGTGCAAACTGCAAGACAGTCTGTTTAGTTTGAAGTTAGCTTCAGTTGGGTGCTTACTACAGCTGTTTCCTAAATATGTCAACATTATTAAAAATAGTAAGTAAGATACAGGGTGATGCTGAGAAAGTGACAATATTAAATGTTTGTTATCAAATGTAAGATCCTCTTAGAATCAGTTAGCAGAAAACCAGAATTAGTTGACTTGTCTCACAGTGTAAGATCAAAACTGCTGCAAGTGTACATTTTATCTGAAGAATGACTTGTTATAAACATAAGGAATAAACTCTTACAATAAACATAATTTTTCAGCCTAGCTGAAGAAGCTAGAAGCAGTTCCAGTTTGCAAAATCTCATTGATTAATCTGATTATGCCTATTTGCCCTCGCATAGCTTTGATGTTCAGAAGTGTTTAAGCCTTACTGCAGATGACATCTGTATTGGAGGTTATTAATCACTGACTGAGTCATCTCTTCAACTGCATGAGACAATGCCTAAGCAGTATGATAAAGCTGAAGGTGTCCTGAGTTTAGGGAAGGTGGGATAAATATTATTTGTTTCAATTTGTCCCAATTTGATTGTAGGTAAGAGTCAGTATGTTAAATTCTCCAAATAAATGTCTGGGTTTTTTAAACAAAACAGAAAATTAGGACCTGTAATGTCTTTAAAGCATTGGTGAAATAGAAAGCAGTTCAGTATTTCAAGTCCAAATTTAAAGGAAATTTCTAGATTGATTATAACTTAAGTTGTTGGGAACATCATCTTCTTATTTCAGAAAGAAATCTCTTGATGCAACTTAACTGGATGGGAAGTGGTGCATTTGTCAGTGGTGTTGAGTTTACACAGAAGTCTACTACTCCTGCAATGTATGGCCTTAGTTTTCCTACTGCCACTCTCCTTCTTGTGTTGGTTGTGGAAATTGTAATCAGAGGAACTGATTCAACTTAGAACACAGCAGAAAGCCCTTCACTTTTCAGAAACTTTCACTTTTTTATTGCCAGTTCTGTCTCTGGAGACTGTCTTAAAGCAGCAACAAGGGGGAAGAATGAAAACTTCATCAGAAACTTGTCAAGTGCAAGTACGTTTGTTTGTTGGCTTTTCTTTCTTTCTTTCTTTCTTTCTTTCTTTCTTTCTTTCTTTCTTTCTTTCTTTCTTTCTTTCTTTCTTTCTT
>JANIJG010022892.1:0-35899 GCA_024611175.1 Megaceryle torquata | reverse complement strand
ATATTAGTGCAAAGGCACCTTGAACCAGCTGTGATATGTAGTTTTGGTAGCTATCATGCAGATTTTAACCTTTAATATCCTTGAAGAATTGCTTTTACAGTAATATTGATTGGCAGAAGTTATCTGTGATATAGTAGATTTGCATCCTGAAGAAAGGAGGAGAGTAACAATAGAGACAAATCCTTGAAAGTGACCTTTTGATTTGTGTAATACAATCAGCAAATCCAGCATATTGCTAAAGTGCAGAAATATACATATGTAGCTTCTTTGGATGACTTGCAACCCTTGTTTATTTTGGACAAGGCTGGAGTTCTGAAGTGCCCTGAAGTTTGTGTGGTTATTGTTGTAGGCCTTATTTTAGCCCGTAGCATATTTATATCTTAAATCAAAGTAAAATTTTGTTAAAGTTTTGGTGAAGTGCTCTGGATCCTAAATGTCTCTTGATTTATTCAGTGCACTTCAAATCCTATAAAAGTATGTTTTCCTGTTGTATTTACTAGGGTCATCTTGGCTTGCTCTGTACTGAGCTCCATTACAGCACTGAGCAGCTTTATAGTTCAAATTTTTTATTTTTCAAAGGTTCTGTACTGTATGACTGGGCTTTTATAAAGAACAAAGATGTTCTGAAACTGTTCAGGAGGTAAATGCAGACTGTGCCACTTTCCAGTGACTGCTTAGTTCAGCACAGTGTTTAACTTAGCCTCCAAGAGTTCCCCTGAGAGTCAAATCAGCATCAGACTGAAAAGCAGCATGGTCAGGATAGCACACTATGTTTCCCAGAGCTTCAGAACTCTTATTTTCTTTTCAACTTATCCTCCAAGCAATTGAGTCTCTAAATTGGCATCACACTAGATGACATATTTAGGGATGGTACATCACTAATAGCATGAAATTACTGATTTCTCTTAAAAGAAATACAAAATAAAAAGGAAACAGACAAAATACAAAAGTTTTCTGAAATTAATGGAACCACAAATGAGAAGGGTAAAATAATTCCTTCTACAATCATTATCAACTTTGGCTGCCTTTCAACTACCACACTACTAAAGAAGCAATTAGATCTTGCAGCATCTTGAAAAATTGTTTATATTTTGTGGAAGCAAAAGAATGGAAATGATTCAGCTGAAAGCTATTTAATACAGTACTTGTGAACAGTGCCTTCAGATTCAGTTTCAGACCCAATTTCATTTTTTTTTATAGAAGTGTCCAGTAGTTTAAGATGTGATACTTTTCTTTTGGCTTAACCTCACACACCCATATGTTTACCTCTGTTTCACCACAGGATATTATTTCCAAGTTCTCTTTGCCATTCTTGCCTTTCCATAGAAAACAGATTGACAATTAGTCTCAGGTTCATCTCAGGTGTGACAAGGATAATCTGGCACTGAGAGTTGATATGAGGAACTTTCTTCTTCTGACAGGGTTTTGCAGTCAAAGGATTGGAAGAGGAATTCTAACCCAGTGGAGATGGATTTAACTTGGTTGAGATAGTGTTTTTTGAAAGTAAAATTTGTCTGAAAGATGGATTATAAGAAAATTTGTTTAAATAACTTAGAAACCATGGTGACTTAATAGTGCTTAAAAATATTTCTGAAACAATTTTTTTTCCCATTATATTTAGTGAGCTTTGGAAAAGCCTCCATACAAATTAAGACCTCATAAATTCTTGTCTCTCCTTCACATTTGTTCCTCATATATCTGAATCTCAATTCATTGGAATACTCTTACTAAAGCATATATAATATATATATATAATGTAGTTGTCCTGATTTTGCTGGGACAGAATCATAGGCCAGCCATGGTCTACAGACCATTAACAGTTTGGAGTCATCCAGGACAGCTGACCCGAGCTGGCTACAGGTGTATCCCATCCCATAAGTCATGCTCATTATAAAGGGGGAATTTTGCAGAGGGTAGAGAGTCTCTTACTTGGGCTCTTCCTTGGACTCTTCCTGGCCATGATCCTCTTCATTCTCCTCTGGAAAGCCTTCCCATTTATTGTGACCACCATACACTTGCCAGGCTGAGTATAACTCTTTATAGTGGTATTTGTTTTGCTGTTTCATTAAATTGATTTTCATTTCAACCTGTAGACCTCTTCTCCTTTTCCTGTTCCCTTTTGCTGCTTGAGAGAGGGGGCATATGGTGATAGACCAACTGCTATAATTTAGTGCCAGATACAGGTTAAATGTAAACAGTGATCATTGTGTACTTTTGTACTGGTTTTGTCATTTTCTGGATACTTGCCAATATTTTATTGGAAATTGCAGAACAGCGGACCAATCTGTTCTGCCTCTTATTGTGTTCTTGTTAGATGCTTCTGTGGAGAAGCAGCAAAATGCAAGTAGCAGTTTCATGCAGAAGCCCCATCAAAAAGTCTTGAGTAATCTCAGCTGACCTTATAACCTCAAAATCTATTACTTATTTGCTAATGTATGTATATCTGAATCATCATCAGATTAAAGCCATCAAAAGGAATCATCCGAATTATGTTTTAGTGCCCTTTCCTTGCTTTCAGGGTGGGTTACTTCAGTGATATCTTTCATGGTTTTGAAAATGGTTGTATTGGTATGATTTGATAGGACTCTGCAGCCTTTTCCACATATTCCTCTTTTTTTTTTTCCTAATACTCCTCTTTGTTAGTTACTTTGCTTCTTTGTGTGCTATAAAGGTACTCTAGTCCTTATATTTTGAGAAGCACAGAAGATTCCCTGTGTGCAGACAGCTGCTTGTACTTTTATATGCTCAATTGCAAGCATTTCACACTGATTTTTCCTGCTGTGCCTATTGCTGGCAATTAATTCAGGGCTGAGATAATCCAGCTTCAATTGCCAAAGTGCTTAATTTTATCTGGTATCCCAGTTTTTCATGTGTTTATTGCAGCCATGCCAAGAAATGGATGTGATAGCACTTGGTTTTGTCCAAATAATAAAAGGAATCCATAAAGTTTTATTTTACATATAGAAATAGAACTTTAAAAGTGAAGATGACTTGTGCTGAGAAAAAAAAAAATCTTTATGCTATTTATTTTGTTAATGACTTTGTAAAGGAATATAGGAGTTGCTTTGGTACTGAAATATTCTTCACCTAAATGAAAACAAATGCATAGAAAAATGTAGCAAGCGTATACAGTCTTCCATCCTCTCACAACTTGCAGCTCAGGAACTGTTGAAGCTGGAGGTAATTTCTGTGTTTTTAGCCCCTTTCAGAGGATTTTTTTTTTTTTTTTTTTTTTTTGGCCTGGTCTGTTTAGTATCCCTTTGAACCCATGTAATTCTTAAGCTTCCACAACATTTATAGGTCAGGAATTTCAACAGTTTAACTGTACACTGT
Source organism: Megaceryle torquata (assembly GCA_024611175.1). Taxonomy (NCBI): domain Eukaryota; kingdom Metazoa; phylum Chordata; class Aves; order Coraciiformes; family Cerylidae; genus Megaceryle; species Megaceryle torquata. The sequence continues at coordinate 32,566 of JANIJG010022892.1, read as the reverse complement.
ATGAGGAACCATTTTCTTTTCATACAATCTTGCTGTTTGTTTCCTTTTAAATATGTAATATATGTGTTGGAAGAAGCAGTGAATGGTCAGGCTTCTAGCACACTATTTTAGGAAGCTTTCCTTATAATTTATCGTAAGTTGTACGTTGGATACTTGGAATGGCAAGAGAGCTGAATATCCCAATCCTCACAATATCTCTATGAATTAGGGTGCTATTAAGTAGAATAACAAAGAGGCTGTGTCTCAGGTTTTAAGATGCCTAGAGATACAGCAGGACTTCCAAAAGCACACAATTGTCTAATTCTGTCATCCTCTCTCTTTAGTTTTCTAAACACTGTCTTAACTGGCATAAAGTTTCTCACTGAGAGTTGAACAGGCATTCTGTACTGCAACAGAAAGTGAATACTCACCTCTAGGATGTCAGAGTAGCAATAGTAGATCATCCTTTCTTGGATGTAGAGGCAGGTTTTTGTTGACTTCCATAGGAACAACAAGGATCCAATTCTAGTTGGAAATGAGAGTCCTGCATTTGTAGACATCAGGACTGCTTTCTCAGGGTACATCCAGCATACCTGAAGCAACATCTGTACCCCATGATAAATAAGGAGCACTTAGACAATAGTTTATTGCACTTCTCCATGCTCTTTCTAACTTGGACACTTGTGTACTATTCAGTCCCACATAAGATGTTCTTCTGGACAGTGTGAGCATGAAATAACATGAAGAGCTGGACCTGCTCAGGAGCTCTTAGCAGTGGAGGCAGGAACAAGCAATGTGTGCTAGGGAAAGTACATTGGCATTACTTCAGGGCCAGGCCATCATGTTATGTCTGGAGCACAGATTGCCTGTTTCTTGGTAGTTGGTCAGTTCAATGCCATTAGGCAGGGAGCAGTAATAGTTGGGGAACAGCCACTGGGCCACAGTGCTCTTGAGAGAATCATATTTTTCGAATTTCAAATTCCACACAGATGCACAGTAGCATGGCTGTCCATATGTCATTTTCCTTCTTTCCCTGATAGGTGAGGAAGCTGATGTTGCTGTAGTTATTATAAGATTCTGTAACAGAAAAGCTGTTTCCTGATGTAAGTCTGGGACATCAAATAACACCAGGATAAGTCAGAGATGAGCTGTTGCAAACAAACAAAAAACTTCTGCTCTTAATTAAGACTTGATCTGGTATATATTTTGCAGTTCCTGTGATTATTTATTTTATATTTATATATATAATGACAATTCTGTTGGTCCTTTGAAGAATTTCCTTAAGAATCTGTCCAGTTGTTATAATGATGTTAAAATTTTATTGAATTAAAGGAAAAACAAAAAAATCTAACCCTGTATATTACAGTGAGGCTAAAGATACCTTATTTCTAATAGATAAAATGATAATTTATGTTCTTTTAATCTAAACCATATTCTATGTGTAGCTCATCTTTTCCACTTCTAAAGTGCTGATTCTTTTTTCTTTTTTTTTTTCCTTTTTAATTTTAAAAATGGCCAGGTATCTGTCCTGTTTCTTAGGTAATCTGATCATTAAACATAATTTTATGCTTGTAGATGTTTTTTCCAAAGTTCACGAGGGCTTAGAGCCTTTTATTTATGTGGCGTAGAAGATTTAATTGTTATACATTCAGAACTCTTTATTCAAAATCATGTTTAAGTAGAAGCAGCAGGAACTGCTGTAGTTAACATTGTAAGACACTATAGAATGTTTTGGACTGGAAGGGACCTGTAGAGGTCATCTGATCCAACCTTCCTACACAAATAGGAACATCTCTACCTAGAGCAGGTTGCTCAGAGCCCCATCAAACCTGACCTTGAATGACTCCAGGGATGGGGCCTCCACCACCTCTCTGGGCAGCCCATTCCAGTGATCTATCACCCTCATATTAAGGAACTTTTTTCTAATACCCTGTTTAAATCTATCCTTTCCTAGCTTAAAACCACTGTTCCTTTTCCTATCTACAAACCCTTTTAAATATACCTTCCCCTGCCTTCAGGTAGGCCCTCTTCAGGTACTTGAAGGTCACTATAAGGTGTTCCCCAGAGGCTTCTCCTCTCCAGGCTGAACAGCCCCAACTCCCTCAGCCTGTCTTCCTACGAGAGATGCTGCATGCCCCTGGTCATGTTGGTGGTCCTCCTCTGGACATGCTCCAATATGTCTACATCCTTCTCGTGCTGGGGGCTCCAGAACTGGACATGGTACTCCAGGTGTGGTCTCAGCAGGGCAGAGTAGAGGGGCAGAATCACCTCTCTTGATCTGCTGGCCGCAGTTCTTTTGATGCAGCCCAGGATATGATTGGCCTTCTGGGCTGTGATTGAACATTGGTGGCTGATATCCCATTTTTCATCCACCAGCATGCCCAGGTCCCTTTCCATAGGACTGCTCTCCAGTATATCCTCTCCCAGACTATACTGATAATGCTGGTTACCCTGGCGCAGGTACAGGACCCTTCACTTTTCCTTGTTGAACCTCATAAGGTTCATCTGGGCCCACCTCTCCAGCCTATCCAGGTCCCTCTCTATGGCATCCCGTCCCTCTGGCATATCAACTGCACCCCCCAGCTTGATATCATCTGCAGCCTTGTTGAGGGTGCACTCAATGCCACTGTCAATATCATTAATGAAGATATTAAACAACACTGGTCCTAGCACAGACCCCTGAGGGATACCACTCATCACCTTCCTCTATCTGGACATTGAGCTGCTGACCATCACTCTCTGGATGTGACCATCTAGTATTAATTGTTAGACAGCTACAAGCAGCTGTGAATTCCCCATCCAGTCTGAATAGTTCTGAGTTGTGTTTCTAGTTAAAGTATTTTAAATGTAAGTGGCTCATCTGCTTTCTGTTTTGAGTTGAAAAGGTTTTTTTTAAAAAAGTTGCACTTTCATGTGAGTCCTAGCAAAAGCCATTATATTTTTGACATATAAAATTAAGAGGTCAAAATAGCACTTACTGAACATAACTGTCTTTGAATTGTCTTCTCTAAATATTGACTGATGTATAAATGCTTTGAAAATTGTGTTATACTGAAGAAGTTTCACAAGTAAGAGGCACAAAAATTTCTTTTGACTACTCGAGGTAGAATTAACCCAGACTTAACTTGCTTATGCATGCGAGGGCACTCTCAACATAGAAATGAGGAGATACACTGAGAATTCACAAGGAAGGAATAATTAAGAAATGACCTACCAGGGATAGTGGGTCATATATGGAGCCTACATTTCCTAGGTTTTAATTTTGGAACCTTAGTAAAATGCAGATTATATCTTCAGCTTGGGTGTCTTGGTTACATACCAGCTACAAATACATTGATTCTGCTTATCCTATAGAGTAGAAACTAAGAGAAAGATTTCATTGGCTCATATGAAGAAAAGGTCTTGCAAAGCACAGAGAGTTCTTAAGTATTGCAGACTGGGGAAGTACACTGAAATTGTACTGAATATGTAGAAAGGACCTTTCTTTCTTTTGCTCTATTACTATTTCTGGAAGAAATTAGGGTTATGCTTGGTTAAAAGAGCAGTTCCAAAAGGGGAGGCTGGAAGACGGTGCAAAGAGAGGCTTAAAGAAGGGATAATATTTGGGACTGTTACAACTGTTAGATAGAGTGGGCTTATCTAGAACTTTCATTAAGGTGAGCATACAGTTATTGTTTGCTTGTTTGTTTTTAAATAGTCTACCATTATATTATCAGTATAATTTTCTCAGTGATAATTTTCAGAGGATTATTCTATATTTCTGTATCACTGCTGGTCTCTGCCTCCTTAAAAGAAAAACTGCAAATATATTTCCATTTCTGTCTGTTATGATAAGACAGACAGTATTTTTCACAGTGCAGTATACTGGAAGCCAAGGTCTGAAAGTAAAGGAATTTCAGTATTTATCACCCAAAAGCTGACACAACAGTTTTGAGGATTAGTGAAGAGTATAAATTTTCTAAGGTTAGAAGAGAGACATCTAACTGAGAGATGAGGAAGAATATAGTAACCAGCCCTGCAGCTACAATCCACAGCGATTTGTATTTGTAGAACAAGCACTTCCTCATGCATGCAAGGATACACTTGACATAGAAATGAAAAGTCTTGTAAAGAATTATATAGAGAGGAATAATTAGGGAGTCGTCTGAGTTAATTCTTCTTCGTATATATTTTTGTGAAGAGAGCAGTCACAGTTTCCAATAAATGCTAAATCATTGAGATACACATTAACTGGATTATTTAATTCTCCATGTGCATGGGCAGCATTAGGTATTTGATTCTATCCTTAGTCTAGGGCAGTCTAAAGCCATAAAAGTCAGGAGCTATTTTTCTCTGACACCTACACCATGAACACTTTCTCCAAGGCATTTCAGCCTTGGTGACTGGTCTTTCAAACTCAGTTTCTGTAATTTGTCAAACTATGCTGCTGAAAGAAAATGTCAACCACATTCTTTGTTGAAGTTCATGACTGTCATATAATATTAGCTTTTCAACAGTACATAAAGACACTACAGTTGAATTTTGGGAATGATCATTTCAATATAATATCCTTCTGCCATAGCCAACAAACCTTAACATGTAGAAAGTATTTTCTAATTCATAGGAGCAAGAAATGACTAGGACTTTCTCTGGTGAACCATCATATTAAGTGCCAGTAGAGGTGTGGGGCAGTATATTGTGTTCTAAAAGTAACTTTTGCTTTTCACAGAATCGTAGAATAATTTAGGTTAGAAAAGACCCTTAAGATCAAGTCCAGCTATAAACCCAGCACAACTGAGTCCACTGCAAAACCATGTCCCTAAGTGCCACATTGTATTGGTTTTGTATGGCAACGTTTTGGTACCTGGGGAGTGCTATAGGGGTAACTTCTGTGAGAAGCTGCTAGAAGCTTTTCCTAGGTCCCATGGACCCCATGCCAGCCAGCTCCAAGATGGATCCACCACTGGGCGAGTCCAAGCCCATTAGTGATGGTGGTAGCACCTCTGTGATAATTTATTTAAGAACGGGAGAAAAACCTGCATAACAGCAACTTCAGCCAGAGAGAGGAGTGAGAATGTGTCAGAGAAACAACAGTGGAGGAGGAGGAGGTGTTCCAGGGGCTGGAACAAATGTTCCCCTTTAGTCCTTGGTGAAGACCATTGTGAGGCATTGTGTTTCCCTGCAGCCACTGGAGATTAACAGTGGAACGGATTTCCTCCTGCAGCCCGTGGAGGACCCCTCCAGAGCTGCTGGAATAGGTGGGTGCCTGAAGGATGTGAACCCATGGAGTGCCCACAGTGGAGCAGGCTCCTGGCCAGACTTCTGCAGGCAGAGGAGTTTATGCTGGAGCAGGTTTGCTGACAGGACTTGTGACCCCGTGGGGTATCCACACTGGAGCACTCTCTTCCTGAAGGAATAACACACACACTTGACCAGGGGAAAAGTGTGAGGAGGAAGGAGAAGCAGATACTGTGTGATGACAACACCCATTCTCCCTGCCCCTGTGCTGCTTAGAGGCAGGAGGTAGAGGAAATTGGGAGTGATAATTGAGCCTGGGAAGGGTGGGAGGAAGGCATTTTAAGATTTTTGTTTCTATTTCTCATAGAGTGGCTTGGTGTCCAGCCACCACACACATCTACATTATGCAAAATTAATATTTACAGTGCATTTCATACTGTTTTTTTATATCAATTCATAAAGTCAACCTTTAGACTTCACTCAGTTATGTAACATTTCCCAGCAAGACATACTAGAATATATTATCTAATTTCAATTTATTTGCTTGTGTGAAAGATTGTAGGATAACATTTCTTTGGTTCAAAACAACATCTTAACAGTCTTTTGAAACTTTGTGGGTTTTTTAATTTCACTCTAGTATTTTATTTGTCCAGAGAACAATTCTGAGAACAATTCTGTAGCCTGGCAGTGAGGTCATTCACTCCCATCTTCCACTTGGTATACATTTAAACCATTTTAACAAAGTTGTTTTAATGGTCTAGGCTGAGAGGACAGTCTCTCTCACAATGTGTACTGTATGTAGTTCGATAGATATGGAACTCTTCTGTCAGTCTTGAGTGACAGGCCAACGTGAGAATTTCTTTGCACTAATGTTTTTGTAATCCCTAGAAACTGCCCTAAGTTTTCAGAGATGTCTGAACACCAGATATCACATATGGGCATTATTTCTCTTCTGCTATTTTATGGTGATAAGTCTATGAAGACAATGACAGAACATAGGAATATAATTTTTTGGATAAAGTGAAATTAATCCTTTACAATTCAGGTATTCATTTTTATCTTTGTATCCACCTGAACTATTTAACAAATGTTATCCTGATGTAAACTGTTCAGTAAAGGAAAATGTCTGTGAAGGCATGCCTCACAACTTTCCTAAAAATGAGTTTCTTTCTAGCTGACATATGCTGGGCACCTAGAAACTGAAGTACACCAAATCATTGATAGTTCTTGAAAATTGTTTCTTTCATGATTGATATATCCTGGAGTTCTTCACAGTGTTGAAGTGCATATTAACAGGTTTGCTTCTGTGCAGAAATATGTGAAACATTGAAGTTAGATGATTGAGCCCAAACGTTTGTTCATTCCTTGAATAAAACATGAATGAGTGCTTTCAGCATGTTTAGTTAAGCTTTGTTAATTTGATTTTTTTTTTCTTTTTTAAGATTCAACATGTTTCCAGACAGGACTACCCATTTTCAATAATTAACTACCCATTGTTATACTAGTATGCCTTCAGGGTGTGGGATATATACAGTTCAGACAATGTTAATTGGAGATACTGTGAGCCCTGTGCTTTTTCTATGCCTAGCACTAGCATGTGATGCTATACAGGTAGGTTGTTTTTATTTTTTTACTTTTAAAACCAATTTAATAAACCTTTAAGGCTTGTTTGAGCTTCACGTATGCAACTAAGGAGAAGCAGAAGACAGTTTGGTCTTGTAAAGTCTTAGAATCACAGAATAGTTTGGGTTGGAAGGGACCCTAAATATCATATAATCCACCCTTCCTGCAGTGAGCAGGGAAAGAAGATATGAAACCAACTTTGGTAGTGTTACAAATTCTAAAACTATGACTAAGGAGATAGAGAATAGTATTAGCTGTCCCATAGCATTACTCAGATGAGCTAAAATAAACTGTTGTATTATGTGACCTATAAGTGGTATTAGGCATTTTATTACCTTCTTGCTATCCACTTGAGCTCTAGACCTTTAATAAAGATTGTTTACAGAAGTTAATGAATGCCACTGCTTTTATTTTTAGAGCACTCACAGGGGTGACATTAATATCCCTAAACATAAAAGAAGGGAATGAGATAAATTTTAAAATCATGATCTTAAGTGCAAGAGGAAGTAAGATAGAGATAATGCACACTGTAAGCTCTTCCTTGCCAAAAGTCTTTTTATATGACAACACGTCTGACATTACTTTCACAGCTTGTATCAGTGAATTGGAAAGGAAAAACATTCAAAGAGTAATTCACTGCACAGAAATGTGGTTTTTATTTTAGTCACATTAGGCATAGCCTTTGAATATGATCTTTGCTTTCAGTATGTATTAACTGCTTTGATGGATGTTAAGGTTATAAGGATGCTAAATGGGAATGAAAACTTTCTGATGATGGACATCATCGATCTCGATGAATCACTGTAGGTATGACAGGTTTAGTGATGCAGACTGTGTTTTTGATTTCTTTGCATTGATAGTTTGTCTTTAGGGCTTCTGCTTTGTCTTCCACTCTGCTGTTAATATGAATTTGGTGACTTCCTATGAGCTACTTCACTCCCCTAAAACCTTTCTAATTACGAATTTTGAAACTTATGTGTAAATGAGAAATAGCCCTAGTAAGCAGGAAATGTCAGAAGCACAGAAATCTGTTTCATTTTTTTAATTGTCATTGAGAATTCATGCAGTTTGAAAGAAATAGATATTTAAATACTAGAAAGAGCTCAAAGGAGAGCTATGAGCATGATTAAGGGTCTGGAACATCTCTCTTATGAGGAAAGACTGAGAGACCTGGGGTTGGAGAAGTCTGGACAGAAGACTGAGAGGGGATCTTATTAATGTTTACAAGTAACTGAAGAGTGGGTGTCAAGTAGAAGGGCCCAGTCTCTTTTCAGTAGTGCCCTGTGATAGGATGAGAGATATTGGTTACAAGCTGGAATAAAGGAAGTTCCACCTCAACATGAGGAAAAACTTATTAACTGTGAGGGAAACTCTTTACTTCTTTACTGCACTGGAACAGGCTGCCCAGAGAGGTTGTGGAGTCTTCTGCTCTAGTGACTTTTAAAACCTGCCTGGATCTGTTCCTGGGTGATCCTGCTCCGGCAAGGAGGGGTTGGACTCGATGATCTCCAGAGGTCCCTTCCAACCCCTACCATTCTATGATTATATGATTCAAATACTTGCAGCTGTAGTCTCTGTGTAATTTCAGAACCAACAATCTCTATTCTGGTCAGGCAACTTGAAATTAAGGTGTATATCCTGGCTTCTGGCTATTTGTGTCCTGAATGAATTTGAGATTACCTATTTAACAATATCTAGTACTAGACTGGTCAGTTTGCAACACCATTCTTCACTGGCGAATAACAGTACATACTGACTTTTGGTACTGTCTTTGATAGGGGAGCTTGGTTAGAAATTTCTTCTCACCTGTTTCAAAATAGTCCATTTAAAAAATATGTGGGATTTAAGATTGGTCCGTACTCAGTCAATTTATTTTAGGTGAGATGATAACTAAAGTGATACAAGAATAGGGTTTTTTTAATATAAGTTCTCCTAAGGTTATTGTTAAAACTAGACTTTAATCTGTTGCTAAACTAACAGAGTTTTTGTTTTGTAACAGCTTCTGAAAACATGCTTCCTTGAAATTTAGTTTGCTACTAGGTTATTGATTTTCTCGAAACCATGAGAAATTAGGGTATTGTTTTGTGACTTAGTGATGACTCTTTTAGCCCACCTGTTCTACAGCTGCAATGAAAATGTTTGTTTAATCAAAAGATTTCTGTACCCTTGGATGCAATATGTCATGGATTCAGTTTCACTAGTAATGTATGCAGTTTCTGCTGTTAGAACATCTGCTGCTTATTTGGAAAGGTGTAGAAAAGTTCACTATACAGTAATTGGGTAATAAAGCTATTGAACTTGAGAGAATTGCTTGTGCTAAGCTCTGAATTTCCTTTGCTGCAGGCCAAATCCTCATTCAGATCCTTGACACATAGAATCATAGAATGTTTTGGGTTGGAAGGGATCTTAAAGATCATCTAGTTTGAAACCCCCTGCCACGGGCAGGGACACTTTCCACTAGATCAGGTAACTCAAAGCCCCATCCAACCTGGCCTTGAATACTTCCAGGGAGGGGGCATCCACCACTTTCTGAATAATTAAATCACTACGAGTTTTACCATTACTATGTTAGTAACTTGCTATTTGTTGATAATTTGAGGGTAGCTGATGGTTTGTGTTGAGACTATTTGTTGATACTGCTTGATAATGTAAGTCTAACTATACTTATATTTGTTACAAAAATAGCCAGTACTTTTACATGCTCTTGGTATGTAAAGTAGTTCTGCTTGATCTTCAGCAGTTTTCCTTCATGAATTTTACACATATAGTTGCCAGTTCTCTAAAATTACATTCATTGTTCATTAAAAATACAATGAAGTTTCAGGGCACAGTTATAGGATTAGGTTTTATTAGCAAGCTCTTTGCTTTCCCTCTACATGCGAGTCAAAAATATTTTGTTAGTCTTATGGCAACCGAAACACTTTTGAAATAAAAAAAAATATAATTATTTAGAATCAGTGATAGAATTAGTAGTTAATTAATGCTTCAGACTTCCTAGGTATTTTCAGGAATACTAAGCAACATTATGACTGATTGTGACTGAGGAATATCATAAAACCCTGTAGATCAAATTTAGTTCAACAGATTTTGGAGGAGGGCTTGTTAATTTTTCACTAAATGGTCTGTGCTGACAATGAATATTGTAGTAATAGAAGGTTTGCAAGGTGAGAGTTTGTGTTAAATGGACTTCAGTGTTGATTCCTGCAGGGCTTCTGAGAAGAGGAACAAGCAAGAGCGGAGCAATCCTGTGGGGAAGAATAAATGTTCATTAGAAAAAAAGTAAGCCTTGTTAGAAGAGGACTCCTTGTAGCCCACAGCAATATTACTTATGAATTCGTTCACTGGAATATTGAATTGTTATGAGTATTTTCATCTCTGGGGTATCTAACTGACTTTTATGCTTTCATCAGGATCGTCTATCCCTATATGCTGCAAGGCTTTTTTTCACTGATGATGACTCACTGACCTTGCCACAAATTTCCCTGCTTCATCTGCCAAGGCTGATAATTATTTTATTAACAAGTGTTAGCTTGAGAATGTTTAGTCACTCAGGCCTCTGTCATAATTTTTCTTCCCTGGGGATGACTGATCTGCAAACTATCTCTGTTCTCACTTGAGGTTTAAAGATATGTAAATTCATTCAGATCACATTTATCTTTCCTGTTATCTTCCTCTATTAACAGTATGGTGAGCTGAACTGAAGATTGCAATAACAGTTGGTATAAACGGCTTGCCCACTCACAGTCTTTGAATCCAGCTTGTTATCCCAGATGCATGAGGCAAACAGAAAAATTGAGCAGGCGTTTTAATTACATATATACTTCAATATCATGTTCTAAATATTGGTAGTAAATTCATCGCTTACCTTAGTCTAAAGAACATGCTGCCAGAACTGCTCACTTCAGTCTCTTCTCAGCTCTCAGTAGGAGGCTTTCAAGCTGAGCCCTGGAGCTCTGGCACATAGAGGATATTCCCAGCTGGTGATTATTCCATAGCCACTAGGGTCCATAGCCATGGACTACATTAGTCTTTGCCCTAAGAAACTTACAGAGAAGTGATGAAGTTGCCTTAGAAAACTCATTATTAGCTAAAAGCTCAAAAGACAGGGAAAAGACCAGACTTCTCAAGTTCTGCACTGTTGCTCCTTGGGTAAACTAAATGGGTTGTTGTTCAACCATGATTCGGGGTCAAGCAGTCTGATCAGTGAAGCATTTCGGAGACCCATGGTACATAACATAGCTGATTGCAGTAGTTAATGAGAGGGACAATTTCCAATATAATTTAATTTTTATGTTTGAATGGAAAACCAGAATTTGAAAATGTGGCACTTCAGCCCCTCATTCTCTGGTGTGTAGCAAAACTTTCCTGAAGTATTAGTGTCAGCAGCAGCACTTTTGATACTGGGTTTACATAACTGTTGTAATTAAGTTTAGTAGAACCCACAAATAATGTGTTGGGCAGGAGGGAAGAAGCTGTTTTGACTGTATCTGGAAATGACAAATCTTCAGGAACAGTTGTAGTAGTACTAGCTCATTGCAGGGGGATTGGATTAGCTGACATTTAAAGGTCCCTTCCAACCCAAAAATATTCTATAATTCTAAGAAGAAATTGTCAGAAGATGAATGGATGAATGGGAGTGCTATCGGTGTCAATCTGTAGTTTAAAAAAGTATGCAGGTCCAAGACTGCCTATTTTTCATATAGTCATTTTCATATCTTGATAGCATTTCCTAGGAGTCCCTTTGGGTGAGAAAAATGGGTGCTTGTGAAAAAATATCTAAAAGTCTACTTCAGTGCAAACCATTTAAACCTATGACTGCTAAGGAAGTTGTTGTCTCAGGTACATGTGGTGAGATTCTCCTAGCTAGATATACAGTGAAGAAATCTGTCCTGGAGCTCCATTCTCCCTTTGAAGGTGGAGCCCTGATCAGTACAGTCAGCAGAGTCAAAGGTATAATTCACCTCTTTTAAAAGACAGTGTCTAAAATAAATCAGACTTATAAACTGTGTAGAACATCCTTTGGCCATGGAAGGGACCCATGATAACAGTTGTGTGTATATATATTTTTACATGTCTAAAGCTAGTGAAACCTGTGCAAAATTAATAGTGAAAGAAAATTGTGTTCTATATTGCTGTTTAGTAAGACAGCCTTAAATCAGTGAGGAAGTATGAAGTTAAGTAAGAAGCTAGAGAGATCAAAACTGCTTATTTCACTCGAGATGTCTTTTTTTTCTTTTTACTCGACTTAGCATTTGGGGGAACAAATAACACATTTCTGTTGTCAGGGGAAATGAGTGGCAGAAATACTGCTTGTCAGAGTCCGGTTGGCCGTGGCAGTTGAGTCATACCTGGTTTTAGCTGACCTGGGCTTCCTATAAATTAAGGAAGGAATCTTCATTCAGTGGGTTTGAAAAGAACAAAACTGATTCCTTCATTATAAGTATGTATGCATTAAATATTTGTGCCTGTTATGTATGAAAAACTGCTCCCTAGGTTTGGCAAGAGCTGCCAAAAGTTTCCTTGGAATTTTTTGTTGTTCTTATTGTTATAGTATGGAAGATAATGAATTTGAGGCTGTTTGGATATGTCTTCATAATATCACATTGCAAATGTTTTCTCTGTGAGCAAAATTCAGCTGTGTCTGTATGCTTTTGCCGTTGCAGAGAACCTTCATATTCATGACTTTGTTTTGCTGCTGTTCTCTGACAGAATTTACCTTTTAATGCAGAACTTTATCAGCATCTCTGATTTATTTCAGAGTTTGCTAAATGTATGTCTGTATTGTTCTAATGCATTTTCCCGAACAAAATATCTTTAAACCTTAAATATCCTTCGGCCTTAAAATTGTATGTCAAAAAAGTGTCTTGGGTTACTTTTGGCCCTAAAGTTACTGTGAGAAAAATAGTTTTTCCTGTTAGACAGGATTAAATAACAATGCTAGTTTATTTTTCTAGGAATGTAAGCCAGAAAACACAGATAGCTTTTTTTTTCAGTCTTTCAACACCTCCTACAGAAGTGAAAGATTCCACGTTTTCCCACTGTCAGTGTACCTCGTATATGTTGCTGTAGTTTTAAGGAGTCTAGACAAATGAACATAACCTTCCATTCTTCTTCTGTTTGTTCATAGATGGTAGGACTTGGGGCCGTTAGCTCTGTTGTGAATTACAGTCTTAATTTTGGATGAAGTTGAGGCAACACCTGTTGCAGGTTGAAAACTTTAGGAGGCAGGACTCTGATACTTTTAAGACAAAAAACATAGGTATAAGATTATCTTAGCATTCTTCCTCAGAAGTTTTGCTCCATCTCACTGATATGCAGAACTGATGATTTGATACACTTTTTCTTAAAAAGGGGAGATTTGCCCTTTCTGACAAGTTGTCTTCATATGTGGTTATTTTTCCATGTACTTGGTTCACTTATGCTTTTATTTAAGAAAAAAATCAGTTTGCTCTCTAATACCTGTAGATTTCTTTTTTAAATATTATAATTTACAGCATTACATTGACTTGAATATCTTCCTCATAAGATAAATGTAAGGATCAGTTTTGTGGCTCAGCAGATGAGCATCCTGTCTGTGGTCAAGTAATTTCCTATTTTAGGTATTAAAGCAAAGTTCAAGTAGGAATTTGAAATGTGAGCATATTAGGTCTGACAAAGGTTCATGTTTCTGGTTTACAGCAGCAGATGAAGGAAACAGGCATCACTCATTGATGAGGAACAGGTACGTGTCCTCCAGCATTAAATGAGAAATTATATGAAGAAAGGGACAAAACCAATGTAGAAATTGGGTCTCTGGTGATCAATAATCTGACTAAGAATTGATCTTTATTGATCATAAGAGGTAACAGCAAGGCAGCTGGAAGAAACATCACTTCATTTATTAAGACTAGAGTTGACTATTCAATTTTTTTAAACAAAAAGTTTGGTCACCAAAAGCTACTGTTTCAGTTTGACTAAGTATGTTTATGAATTTGCATGGAATTTGGCATACACCTGTGTCTGAAAAACAACAAACAGTTCTGTTTTGTGATTTTTAAGTAGTGTTGAAGCTGAATCATAGAATGTTAGTGGGTGGAAGGGACCTCTAGAGATCATTGAGCCCAACTCCCCTGCCAAAGCAGGATCACCCAGGGCATGCCAGACAGGAATGCATCCAGGCAGGTTTTGAAAATCTCCAGAGAAGGAGACTCCCCAACCTCTCTGGGAAGCCTGTTCCAGTGCTCTTGTCATCTTCACAATGAAGAAGTTTCTCCTTATGTTGAGGTGGAACCTTCTATGCTCAAGTTTATACCTGTTATTCCTTGTCCTATTAGGGTGCACTGCAAAAAAGAGATTGGCTCCTTCCATTTGACACCCACCCCTCAGATATTTATAGACATTAGTAAGATCCCCTCTCAGTCTTTTCCTCTCAATGGAGGTAACAGGTTTAATATTTAAGAAGGAGAAGATAATTTCTTCCCACTCCCTAATTTTAGTTACCTGAGTGGAAGAAAAAAAAAAAAATTAGAATGTTTTGGGTTTGAATCGGATGAGGTATTTAATAAAACCTGAAACAATTCTATGTTAACTCTTAATTTCATCCAAAAAATGCTTATTCTACACAGACTCAAAGCAAACTTTTTTTCCTCCAGATTTTTCTGTTCAGCCTTTCAACAATTTGACAGAGATAGATAGGTGACTTTGAATAAAAGATTTTGCTGTAAGTCCTGAAAAAATGTCTTAAAGAAAATCTTCAATATTTAGATATAGCTTGTTTGGGAGGGGTGTGATGGAATTTAGTGTTCAAGCTAATTTTCAGCCAAAAATTATAGAAGTCATCCCAACATTGTCCAGAAACTCATGGAGGGGGGATTATGTTTCACTGCAAGTATTATTATTACTTCCTGGATCTGGATGTTTGTTTTGGTTTTTTTTTTTTCTCTGCAACAATGCATTTGAGTTTGAACTATCCCATATCCCAGTGGAGGAGTGCTAGACCTGTGTTTGTTTTTTTGCATAAATGCATACTTAGTTTGTTTTTTTTTCTGTCTAACGTATAATGAATCTTGTATGTCTTTTTTAAGGAGTTATCATACTATTTTTGTTGCTAAAACAAATTGCTGCTAAGTTGAAGCAGGACTCATAGTAAATTAAAACTACTCATAATTTTTAACTTCTGTTTGAGGCCTCAAGCATAAATTTCAGAGGTGCTTGTTTATTAAAAATTAAGATCCAACAGTAGAAAAATGGGGTTTTGTGTATCAGCTAGTTAAAATACATAAATTCATAAATTGAATATCCCCACCTAACTCCATAGGCTGCATAGCTTTTTTCTGCACAGATCTCTGTCTCTCAGGAGTTGAGTATTTTTATGACATGAAGTGTTGAGTTCTTGTGCAGTTTGGCAGACAAGCCAGTTTTCATTTGAGTTCTAACCAAGAACATGCTTATTTTGCTCAGACTTTAGGTTGAACTTGATAGACATTACAGAGAATGAAAGCAGGTTCTCTTAACTTCTGTATAGGGGTAGAAGAGTCTTTACACATGAAAATGACTGACCAGTGTGAAGGCATTTGAACTGAAATTTAATTGGTATCTGCATTATTTTAATATATTGAAAAAAGAATATATGAATTAATATAATTCCTATATCAATTCATATTTGTATAAATGAATATATGAATCCATATTTGTATACACATATAAATATATATATTCCTAAGGGTTCAATTCTAGGGTCAGTTCTGTTCAATATATTTATCAATGATCTGGATGCAGGAATTGAATGTGCCATTATCCAGTTTGTTGATGATACCAAACTGGGAAGTGCTGTTTACTCTCTTGAGACACCCTGCAATGGTGTCTAGATAGATTGGAGCATTGGGCAATGATTAATAGGATGGGCAAGTTAAAATGCCAAATTCTACACATAAGAGAGTAATGCAGGGCACAAATGCAGATTGTGGGAAGGATGGCTGGAGAGCAGCCCTGCAGAAAGGAGTCTGTGGGTGCTGGTTGACAGCATGCTTAATAGGAGTCAGCAGTGCGCCCTGGCAGCCAAGAGGGCAAACCACATCCTGGGGTGCATCAAGCACAGCATCACCAGATGGTCAAAAGAGGTGATTATCCCACTGTATTCAGCACTGGTGCAGCCTCACTTTGAGAACTGTGTGCAGTTCTGGGCAGAGGGAGGTACTGATCTATTCTGCCTGGGATACAGGAATTGTTCAAAGACATTTGGAAACATTTTGTTACTGAGAGGATGGTCAAACACTGGAATAGGCTTCCTAGGGAGGTTATCAATGCACCAACCCTATCCTATTCTATATATGTGCTGGGCTTCATGTATTTGTATTTCATTTATAAACGCTATAAGTCCAGAAGGACAGTGTTAAATAACAGGTATCTCTACAAGTAAAAACCTTCAGCATTGAAATGACTGGTTGTCAGGAGTTTGGTTTCTTGGCTGAATGATGTGTTAGAAGTCAAGCCATAAGTTGTTTTATTGACTTTCCCAGCAGGGAAATAAATCAGTGAGGTTTTTTTTTTTTTGTAGCATTTGCAATGATTGAACTTGAGTGACTTTCAGTAGAATAGCAAGCAGGTTGTAGAAGGATTAAGATAACCTGAAATGTTTTGATTTCACTGTTTATAATACAGTACCATTGGGATTTCGGTGATCTATTTTACAATGCAGAAAACACATTAGATTTATTTTGGACATAGTTGGATCAAAGACAAGCAACTAAGTAAATGTTTTCTCAGTATACAGATAACTTGTAACCATTCTGCGTAATTGTGTAATTACACACACAAACCCCTTTGTTTCTCTGTGGATTTTATAGAAGACTATATAATAGACATGTAACACAATCAGAACATATTTGTCCAAGTCCAGAGCCCTGAGAAAGATGACTGCTCTGAAGTACTATTTTTCATAATGGTATTCAAAGCTTTCTGTGATCATGACAATGCATTGGTTTATTTTATAAAACACTAGAAGCTTCATCTACTTGAAAAGACAAATCATGTCAGCAGTGTGAATAAATAATCATTTTGTCAGCTCTTTGGAAATATGATTGCTATAGTGCATTGATTTTATTTCAGTCCTCCTTGAGTGTTAAATATGATGTCTTTGGAAGTGTAATCTATGATTCCTTTTGTATAAAGGCTTGTGCCATCTTTGACATGCAATTTATTGGTGACTTGATAGAAAAATGACTGAAAGTTGAGTCACAGACATGCATGTATATAATAACTTGCAATTCTGTTTCTTAACAACTTTTTGTTAATCTATTTACTTACAAATCTGGAATAAAAATTACCTGTTGTCATTCTCTTCCAAGCTAACAGCCAATGAAAAAAATACTGTCAAGAGGCTATGCAAAGCAATTCTCAAAGTATCTTGACACAAATCCTCTGACCCACCTAAAATAGATAGGTTTTTGTGTTGGCATGAGAAAAAAAGCTACATAAAATAAGTGTGTCATCCTCTCATAGCTCTGCATTGAGGAATGTTAAAATATGATTTACAATGGTCTTCTGTTTTCCTTCTGTTACTCCAGAGACCACAATTCCAATTGAAGCAGAACAGCCTTAACTGGAGAAATTGAGAGAAACCTACCTTCTTTTCATAGGAGAGGAGATGGTCTGTCTGTCTCCTAGCAGTAATGTGAATTTATTCCTCTATTTCCTTTGCTTTTAACACAGGTGTCTGGTATGAAATGTTCCATTCTAGGTCAAATAAAAAATCTGATCCGAAACATTTTTTCTTGACAAAATAGAAGTAGGAAGGACTTGTGTTTTAGGTTGACGTGAAGTGAAGCTTCCTTATTTTGGCCAGATAACTTGAAAACCCCCATGTATTCTGGCTAAACCTTTATATACCATTATATACTTTTTTTTTTTGTGGGTTTGTTTTCCATCCCTCCCACCCCCCCCTCAGGTTAATCATTGGAACTATAATAGCATAGGTTTATCATGTTGCTGAATAACTGTATAAAAATGCACTTCATTCTAACTTTCTCTGTACTGGAGTGTTCTCCTTCTTGGGTCACCATATCCATTTGGAAGGTCAATGAATAAATCTCCTTGGTCTTCCATTTTTTGCATGACTTTTTATCTTTTTATTAGTGTTGTGCTTGATTTACTCTTTTTGTTATGCCACATGTTTCTGTCATAAGATAGAAAGAAAACAAAAAAAATTTAATAGGGTAAATGACTCTAACCTATTCAGCTGTGATATTCCTAAATCTGAGTTCAGATGTATTGTTCTAAGATTATAATGAATGTTTCTGAAATGTTTACACCAAATCAGTTCTTCCAAATAAAAGGGATACAACAGATCTGTATTCTGTGTAGGACTTTTGACTATACTCTTAAGAAAATTCCTATTAATAAGTCACTCTGAAGTTATTGGGAAAGGACAAGAGGTAGCTGACACTGATGGAAATCTTGTATCCATTTGCATCACTTCTTGTTGATAGGGTGTTGTGTGATAATGTTTCACAGGTGGGTTTTTTTGGTGTAATAAAGTATACCTGAACTGAAATTGTGATTAAAATCCTAAAAGTAAAGTTTAATGAAATCACCAAGTAAAAATATCTTGCTTGTAGTAAAACATATTATGATAATTTAACTACATGTTAATGAATTTGAAAGATACAAATAGGGTGTGTAAGTCTGTCTTTATCCTCTTACAACACTGTCAATGATCAACTAGCACATTACCAAAAGAAAATAAATTCTAAGATGTACAATGAAACCTGTGGAGATAAAAAGTGTAACTTGTCATCTAAACGCAATTTTGATAAATATGTCTTTAGATTTTAATGTTTTATTTATTATCAGAATCAATGTCTTTGAGAAGGTACTTTCTAATGACAAAAAAAAAAGGTCAGCAGGGAAGAATGGCATATTCTATAAAGCCTAACTGTTTGCCAGGGGTAAGGTCTCTAATAAAAAGCTTTGACACCACTAATTGATTGTACAGTGCTTCTTATAGTCAGTCAGGTGTTCTGCAATGTATATATCAAGATAAATAATAGAATACTAAAGCCTTTTCCCCTGTTCTTTTAGATAGAAACCATTGTAAACTATTGTTTCTTTTTCAGTGAGAGATACTCTGTGTGTATAGGAAGTACATATATATTTAATGTGTGTATACATACTTATATATTTATATACATACATGTACAAATAAGAGCCATCCCTTATTTACAGGAACTAGGAAAATCTTACCCATTTTTAATGTATTTTTTATAAATATGAACCCCATGCAATGAATTTGTTCTTGCAATGTTTTTCTCTTATTCAGATGGAGATAGTTTTATGACTTTCTTCTGAAGACTACCAGAAAAGCTGATTTAAAAAAACCAGTCTTATTTTTTTCCTAAATGCTTGTTTTCCACACCAGTTAGCCAAGTGAATGTTATTGTGAGCAAACTCTTAATTCCTTCCAGTGAAATTGAGGAAAGAGGCAATAGCACTGGTATCTCCTTATCTGAGTTGGAGCTTATAACTGCTTATAACTTATTAACTGCATACCAGGTGGAGGTTCTGATCTAGCCTTTATCCTCTGGAAAATCAAAGAGCATTTCTTTGTTTTAAAGTTAAAATAAGTTAACATATAGGGTTCTCCTGGTGGGATTCCATCTGTGAGCCATCACTGATCCACAGGATACAATGAAAAGAAAGTACTCGGATCACTTAAGACAGAGTAGGTTGTCTCCCTGTGGCCTAGTGAAATCTGAATAATTTTACAAGAGATATGAGGGCAGAAAGAGGCTAAATCAATTCCAAAATGTTTCAAACATTGTCATGTACTTGTACCCAACCAACTTCCCTTTTCTGACTGTCCTTCTCCTATCTTTCTTATGAGATCTTCATTCCATTATGGATACAAAGAAATGCCAAAGCTTGAATGTAACTTTTCTTGATTTCTTGCTTTCTGGATGATTGAGAATTGTAACTGATATTCAGGAAAAAGTGTGGAAAAATATCTTTCACCAATTAAAATTCTTTCTCCTTCACTGGGGGAAGGTTTCTGTGCAGGAGACTGTCCTCTTCTCCTCCTGCCCTTTTGGCACTGGAGAAGTAGCCAGCTGCTTTGAACAGCTTAGTGTTGGACATTGTGCGAACTGTAGTTTTGGATGAGGAGCATTTTCCTTCATTGACAGATCAGCTTGTGCTCTTGAATTTGTTTCTCCCTTTTTCTCTGCAGCTCAGGAACCTGTTGGAGAGATGATTTTACCTTGCCAATTTTCCTACATCTTTTCATGCTCCTTTCAAGACCTTGTTCAATTGATTGTTCTATACCCTGACAAGTCAGAAGTGAAAGTGAACTGGCAGATGGCATTTCCTGGAGGATGTCAGAAAGAGTCTTGCATAGTTAGTAGATGACTTTCCTATCCTTTGGCTATTAGCCAGGGAAAGCACTGTGCTCACAGGTGCAGAACGGGCATTTGCCTAAGCTCTATGTTGAATATTAGCATTGTGTTAGCAGGTGGATAGAGAGAGGCAGATGTTGGTGGCAACCTGTGTTCATGTTCAGTGTTCATGGCACTGTCAAGTATTATGGATTACAAAAGGAGAGTGAGATGCACGGGATGAATGTCTGTCAGACAGCTTCAATTTCAGTCACATATGAAGGTGTGCTTTCATGTGTGCAAGTACATGAAGATATGATGTGGTATTGGGGCAAAGACATAATGTATTCAAGCACTGGCAGAATGAAGACAATCCATAGAGAGTGTGATAACGATTATACTTCTTTCAGATGAAGTTTTGTCTTGCCTTCTGTATTTGCTATCTTCCTATCCATCTGCCTCACTTGAAATACTTTAAAGTGAGACATTAAATTTATTCTAGGTTTCCTTTGGTAACTACTGCATTAAGGACATTTTGTAGGGCAGCACTACAATAGCTGAATGGGGAACCTCTTTTAAAGCTGGAGAGAACCTCAACCCTGTAACTGGCAATTTCTCTGCACAGCTCACTTCAGGCTTCATCTTTGTTTTAAAGGATTCATTGTCTTATATATATGAAAGCAGGCAAATCTTAAATAATGAGTTCTAAAGGGATGATAATTCTTCTGTAGTTTTTCATGCACTGCCATTCGTGTTTTCTTTTACCATTGTAAACCAGTTGTCAGAATTTCAGTGTTCCCATATCTGCTGCTTTTGTAGATTTACACTGCCATAGATGCCAATCATCATATTTGTAGGTATATTAGAAAAATTAGTTAGAAAATCTTCTCAACAATAAAATTTTTCAGTTCTAAGTATCCATCTCTACTGATTATTATGGTAACATTATTTTTCATGCCACTTAGTAATATCATTCACTGCAGCATGGTGGGATTAAAGTAGGGAGCAACAAACCATCTCTCTCATTCAAAGTGTAAAGCATTGTGCTTTGATAATTTCTTCAAGAGAGTGAGATATTTGGGGTCTGTAAGCTCCGAGGGGGTGGCCAGAACAGGCCACAGCTCTTTTTACTGATGACTTGCTGGAAGCAATTTGGGAATTCTAAGTTGAAGAACATCTCCACAAGCTGGTGTTACTAAAGCATAAGACAGTAAGACAAAAATGAGAAGCTGAATAGTAACTGTAATACTTGCATATCTCTTTTTTTTTTTCCCTTTCTTTTAATAATGCTTCATCCTTTCCTTCACAAAGTTTAGCTGTTATAAAATAACTGCCTTTTCCAAATTGTTTTCCCACTGTGATGCTCTGTCTTGTTAGATGTTTTCTGCTTATGTGTGCTTGTTCTATAAGCATGGATAAAATGGAGTCTATCATAAGTTACAGCAGTTACCAGTGAGAATAAATCAAATCTTGAAAAATAATTCAGTGTGCTCCTGGGAACAATTTGGATGTGATTTGCTGCTGAAACCTTTGGAAAATGAAGTATCATGACTGCACTGGTGATTAAGTCTTTCTTAGTATGAGCTGGGAACAGAAAGACTCTGTTTAACATATTTCTGTGTCTTTTTATAGAGGGTTTTCCTCACTCCCTGACAAATAATTTCCTCATAACTTTGTTTCTAATGAATCAGACTTTTTTTTTTTAATTTTTTTTTTAATTAATGTATTGATGTCTACCTTGTTTATATTTTCTCCAGGGAACATGTTTTTAACTTGCTGTTTAACTTGCCATCTTCCTTTCTGTGCTTGGCTATTACTTCCACTAGCCCTAGAGACTCTTAAAGTCTTAATTCAATTTCTAACCTCCAATGACAAAAGGTCAGCTCAAGGCTGATACATATCAATCTACCTCTCATGGAATCAGTGGAATTAAGACAATTTACAATTAAGTAGGATTTGGCATAAAGTATAAGACACATGCATATCTATAATGAAAGAGCAATACTGACGTCGTGAAACGAAGCACTCAAAAGACTAGGAAATTACTGAATTACATGGCTTTGATGTTTGAATTCTTGCTTTAAGGGATGTGCTTAAGCATTGTCCTGAATAAAAATCCTTTTATTGAATTGAGAGCTTTGTATTCCTTATTTTGAGCTAGACACAAGGAAAACATTGTTAGCTACATTTCAGAATGTTACCCATGCGTGGTCTGGGTGCTAAACAGGCAGTGTGTCTGGAACTGGTGTTCTAAGGAAACAAAGGAAGCAAGGTAGAATATAGTGATACGGCATTGAGGGTACTTCTCATGGGCAAAAATCAGGTCAGGAAAGAATTTTAAGCTATTTTTCCTCCACACTATTCATTACTTTTTATATACTGGTACTTTGGGATTCATATTTTTATCATTATGCCTACGTCAGGGGTTGTACTGAATTATCCACAAATATTTATTAATTTATTTCAGCTTTGATTTTAATAAAGTTCCTGTGATTTCTCTGTAAAAGTCTAAAGCAAAAATTAACAAGTATTAATTACATGCATTAATAATTAATGCATTCTAGAAGTTTACTTTCCTGTCTATCCTGATACTACTTCAGAGAGGCTTTCACAGTTAGGGGTGCAAAAATAATTGTAAATGCCCAATTTAGACACACAAAATTTCATAAGAGTAGCTCTTTCTATAGGGCACTCTATATTTCTCTGGATGATATTGCCATGTTGTCATAGTAACTACTATATGTAAATATGTTTATTTACTATATTATTTTAATGTACTGCTGGCCCATAATAGGTGTGTTATAAATATGCAGCACTTCATTTAAAATCTACATAATATGATGTATGTAACATATCATATTTTTTGGCATATGCATATCTTCCTCTTTATGTTTACATGTATGTACACATTCCATGTTTTATTTGCATATTTTGTAATTAAAAACTTGAAAGTTTGGTCCTATAACATGGAAATATAATCACAGTAGTCTTTATTACAAGTTCAGAAAAAAGCCACAACCACTTATATACATTTGTTACTATAACAACCTCTTAAAAAATACCTGTTTTAAACAAACAGGACAAAGCAGTCTCCAAAACCTGAAATTGTAGTGTATGATTGAAATTTTTTTTTTGTTTTAAATAAGGAATTATTTGCATTATAATGACACATCAAAATGGATATGTACTTGACATGCAGGAAGCGTGAGAGCCCTTGATAAGCGTAACACAGACTTTTACTTAAGAGCAGCCAGGCACGCTCATGAGAGAAAGCTCATGAAGTATTTGGTGAAGCTGAACGTGCATCACAACAGCCCAGAGCTGTGTGATATAGTGCAGCCTTTTGAAGAAGAGAAGCAAATAATACAACCAGTCCTGTTGTAAATTTCCTACTCTTTAATTAAGCTTAATTTTCTGTCCAGATCTTGGAAAGTATAGAGGTTGATCAGTAAACAAATGTAAAACTATCAATGCACAATGAAATGTTGCAAGGTATTTGATCTGAAAGGCATGTCTGATCCATGAATGAATGACTTGATTCAGGATAACTCACTGAAACTGATTTACTGTTTGTCAAAATTGATCTTGCATAATAATATGATCAGAAATCTTGGGAAAAATATTCACTTTGTAGCTACTGAGGTCCCTGTTATCCTTTTTTTTATAAGTCATATTCCACTTACAAACTTTCAAAAAACATTAACAAGACATTTTTTTGAGAAATTAATAAATTCTTATGTGAAGGGGCACCCCTGGGAGCACATTAGAAGTGATTAAAAAAAAAAGTTCTCACAGAAGATAAAAACTGTAGTTTTTTTCATGGTGAGAAAACACCTGAGCAGTCATGTCAGCATATTGTGGAAGTTTTGGCCATGGAACCTTTGGCTTTACCTTGTTTTTTCAGATGTATGCAATAGCTTACCTTCAGATAACTTAGCTTGGTGAACCATAAAAGGAAGAGCTGGAGTTCTGCTTATGGCTAGTGAATGACTTCTAAAATGAAACAACTTTGTAGGAACAATTGGGTTCACCAAAATTCTTTTCTATCCTGGCTGACATTCAGGAGTAATACTTTTTCACCATAATTTAGAGATCATTTATTTCCTTCCTTTTACAATTTAAAATGTGTAAAATAATAATAATGTCATTATAATTCACACCAACTAAAGTATCTTTTCTTATCATCAAATTGCCACACAATTATGTGTGAACATTACTCTGAAATGTTAAAGGCCAGGTTGGATGGGGCTTTGAGAAACCTGATCTAGTGGAGGGTATCTCAGGCCATGGCAGGGTGTTTAGAACTAGATGGTCTTTAGGGTCCCTTCCAACCCAAACACTTCTATAATTTTAGTAATTATTTTAACTCTGTATTGATTAGGAAATGGAATATGTGACATTTGCTTCTTAAGGTGTGTAAGTTAAAAAAGCCCCAGCCCTCAGCTATATGTTGGAAGGGGAGAAATGACTTGAGAGAGTGAAGTAAATACATTATTTACTTTTAGAAAAAGTCTGAAAGAGATCCTAATTTGTCACTATAGTGTGATAAAACTCTGAAAAATAAATATTTCTTTAAGATGGTGTGCTTTTCAGCTGCTTTAGGGAGAATATCATGCTATTTTGTTCTGTGCCACTTCATTAAAGAGGTGGTGGTCTAATCCCATTAAAGTTTAAAGACCAGGTTTAGAAAATAAGGGGAAAAAGTAGAAGGAAAATAAAACAAGAAGAAAACTAGAGATGAGAAATCCTTGACTATTTCTTGTTCAGAGAGGGCTTTAGATAAGAAAGAATAATTATATAATAAGGCTGAGGCAGTTTTGTTCAGCTCTGAAAATTTACAACCTATCTAATATATACAAAAGTTAAACAGAGGCTTTCTTGTAATCATTTCAGCTTTAATAGTCAGAAATGCAAGTTATTTTGCATGTAATTCCTTTGAGAGGAAATTCAGTAATACAAATACATTTTTGGTCATAATCAGTATAGTTAGGAGAATATTTCTCTTTCTGAGAAAGAAACCTCAGAGATAAGAGAAATCTACAGATTAGACTGTATTAAACAAGAGAGGTTTAAAACCACTTAGTGGCCTTGCATGATGTTGTCTCACTTCTGAATGCTGACAGTTTCAGAATTTATGGCAGTACAGTATTACAATGGTCATGTTGACAATTACATTGTCAAGGCAAACCTAATTATTTCCTCTGAAATTATTATAGTCATTTTTTACTGCCATTTTTGTGGTGGGTGAAAAATAACATTTATTGTAACTAGAATGACAGATTTAATAATCTAAAAAAAATCAATACTTAATATATGCAGTAGTTTGTCTTTCAAAAATAGGGTTGTTATATAATGTGCTTTGAAATATTTTTTTTTAAATTATATTGATGTTGAAGCCTTGTGCAGCCTCAAATCATATAGTCCATTTGAGTAATGGAAGGCAAAGGAGGTTCACTTATGTGATCATAAGAAGAAATGCCTTCACATAAAAAAAAAGTTAGGTACAAAGCAGCTGATAATTTAAAGCCTATGCTCATATATTAAATGCAATATTTGTCACTTGATGAAAAAAGGGGGGTATCTTTTGTCAGATGAGCTACATGTTAATGCAAAAAGAGCGTAAAATTATATGATGATGTATTGTCTTAGGAGAGCTTCACTATTTTTACTTGTTTAAGCTGCCTGCCTTCTTTAGTGCCTCTTGTGTATTTTACTTGAATTTTCCCCTTTCTGTTTCATGATATACTAGACATACTTTCCTGATCTCTTTTGTTGTTACATTTTGTGCTGAGTACTAAAATTTCGTACCATCAAAAGTAAAGGATGCTCCATTTTGTTATTGTACAGAAATGAATGAGACTTATCGAATGTGGATTCAAATGTTTTTTTGGAATTTTCCTTCCAATGACAATTTATTATAATTTAAGTATTACCTAAACCAAAATATTTCAACTAGTCCATTTATTTCAATTACTTGATATGATTTAAAGCACAGTAATTAGGTTATCTATGTATAAACATTCTTTCACAAATAATCATCCTTACAGCTGCTACTAAGTACAGAATTGACAAAAAAACCTACTCAAATTCATGAATGGCTTTTTGATAATTTAGCCCCCTCTTTTAAATAGTTTGTTCCAAGGCTGATAATTCAAGCTGTAAAGGAGGCAGCTGACATCTATATACTAAGATAGATAGATAGATAAAGTATATATATTTTTAAAATAGTCACAGATTAGAGGCGTGAATATCTTCACTCCATGTAAATTACACTTGAGGATTTAATTGTGGCCACAATGGCAGAAATTAAGGATGGTTAAATCTGACTTTTTCAATGAACCATATGGAGCAATTTATAGTAATATTTACTATATAATATAATATAATTAAATTTGCCATAGCCTTTCCAAAACTCAGTGCTGTCACTCAAAACAAAGCTATATTCTTACATCCTACAATGTTTAATGATTTCTTTACAGCTATATGAGCTCTAATAAACAGTGCACTATATAAACTTTGATTTATGTAATAAGCTTATATGAAAAAGTCCATATCTACCCTGGACACATGCATAAAGCACCAAAGGAAAATTATTTTAGTATGACCAACTTATAATTCAGGATGTACTTACATATTTGTAATTACTCAGGCTTCTTTTACACAATATTTTACATCATTAACTGATTTTTTTTATAATATAGCACCATATAGTGTTACAGTGAAATAGAGACATTGATTTGCCTAAAATTTACAATGTTCTGGTTGAAAGTAAAACTTAAAATAATTGGCAGATGCTTGGATTTTTTTTTTTTTTGTTTGCATGCGATAGTGTCCACAGTGGTCTAGCACTGTATGGTCTGGAAAAGTACTCACCTTTACTAAAAAGGCACTGCACATCAAAAAGAGGGTACAGAAGATAAGGCTCTAAATCTATAGGCCCTCTGATCCAGGGCTTTTATTGTCTCCTGAGACATTGCAGTAATGGTCCATCAAGAGGGAACAGGAGAAAGGGACTTTGGAGAGAGCTGGGAGGCAGGCTCCTTTGCAATAAGTATCCTAGAAGAAATTAAGTCCTGTGCCAAATATATTGCATCTTAGGTCTGATAAACTAAAGAGAACACTGGTTCATTTCAGGCACAAGTTAGATAAGAAACTGTGACATCGTTCATAAATTCATTAAAGATACATCGGACTTTGTCCTTTTGTGATCTCTTACACTAACTTCAGCATCAGTCATCTCTCCAATAGAGCTGCACAGTGAGAGCCTACATGCTGCTTGGAAACCTCTCCCTTCCCCCCCCAACTTTCACTATACCTACTTGCCTGTTTACTATATATTCTTTTAGATTATTCATCTATATTGTTTCTAACTCAAAAGGTTCTAAGTCCTGGCCTTTGTTTCTGTCCCTGCACATTTTTCTTATTTGCTTTGGATTTAGTATAGTAACCCTTTCACCTCCTAACAAATATTAATGCCATCTCCTTCAACTGATGCATACCTTCCTCTATTTTAATCATAAAACTGCTTTCCTGTTCACATTCTTGTTAAAGCTCATCATCATTATGGTGGAGTTTTTTTTTAATAATTAGGTATTCTTAATCTGTATCTCTTTTGTCTATTATTTGCCTATTCAGTTGAAATTCTACTCACCCTGGGTGACCCTGTCCATTTTAGACTTACATCTGCATGTTATTACATGAAGTGCTTCAGCTTGTAGTGTCATCTCAGATTTACTACATTTGCTTTGTTGTCCCCCATCTCTCTCCTCAGCACCTTCTGAAGTTCTGAAAGAAGTCAACAACCAAGGGGATGTCTAGATTGAATATCCTATTGGAGATAGGCAGGCTTGCTTATATGTGAATCATAGAATCATTGAATAGTATAGGTTGGAAGGGATGAAGTTTTTTTAAAAATTCAGTTGTTCATTCAAACAGTTGTAAACCACCAAAATGAATGTGAATGTGTGTTACTATGCAATCAGATCACAGCTGGTTTAGTTCTTCCCACTCCTATGCTTTTATACTTACATCTCTCCCTTGTTGGTGCTGTCTCGCACATTATAGCATATGTTAGTCAGGACAGAGACTGCCTTTATCTACAGGCTCAAGAGACACACAGCCTTGATTAAAGATATCGGATGATACAGCAATATAGATAATTGCAGTTAAAGTGAATGTCCTAAACCAGCTTCTTAGAGGGAAGAATCTACTACACAGCCAAGACTTCTGTACTTTTCCTTTCTGCTATACTAAAGATTCAGTCCTGCAAGGGTTTGAGCTTTCTGTAGTCCATTGGACTGCTGACTGCACCTTGCAGAACTCTTCACCACAACAAAGGAGAGAGGGGTCTTGTTTTTATTTTCCTTTTCAGATAATCTTACAAGGTATGAAGATCATATTTTAAAAGGCTTGCTATGTTGAAATAAGAGTGATTTTTGCATGAGGTATTAGAATCTCTGTAGTATTGATGGGGAGAAGAATAATGCTGACCTTTTTAAAAAACAATACTCCAAGAGAGTAATTTTTAGATGGCATATGTGGCGAGAGAATTACAGCATAGTGTAGAGATACAGATTACATTGCATCTTGTTAATGCTTCAGTACTGAACCTCTAGGAATCTTTTTGATTTAGAACTGAAAATAAAAAGGTATGAATCTGAAGATATGTTCATCAGATACCTGAAAGGTCATTTGTGATGCCCGAACTAAACTAACAAATGCTTCTTCTGGTATCAGTGGCAGCAAAAGGAAAAACACATCCCTGCTTAATAGTTTGACATATTTCATTACAAGAAGTGACAAGAGCTGAGCCAGAAAAGGGGGAGACGCTCATTATTATTTAAGCAATAACAGTGAAGGCAATGCAGCATATCTAAAAGAAGGAAAGCACTTCAATTTACAATAAATTTGCAACACTGACTTCATGTCATGTTTTTGCCATTTTGGCAGAGAATATTAGAATTATTTTTTTTTTAAGGGAAAAATTCTCAATACTGCTGTTTCTTAAATGTTCTTCAGGATAGAATAGTTTTAAAATTGAAGAAGGCTGTTTTGACACTAAGTTGCAGGATTTAAATTTTGTCTAAATAGGATTTGCATAATCATAGCTACATAAAAAACTAGAAAATATGAAATTACACCTTTTATAAATAAGCACATATGGTGGAGGAGATAAAAATACAAGATGACTTAATGTTATCATTAGCTTATCAAGTGCTACAACACTGCTAGTTTTACTGACAAAATTAATAGTTTAGATTTATTATTTAAGTCCTAGAGAGTACCTGTTCTCCAGAATTTGTATGCTTTTCCTTTTACATTAAAACCAAAAGTAATTTCATGTGCTGTGAACTCAAGTTCAGATTGAGTCTGTCCAGAGGATGCAATGAGAAGAATTAGATAGACTGCCATTAACCTTGTGGACAAGATGAGGTTATGAAACAGTGCATATGACCACAGACAATATAACATAAAGGACCTCTGATGTAATTCTATGTATTGTCATAGACAGAACAGTAGGTCATCTCCTCTGCCTTGTTCCTCCTGCTTTTAAAAGAAGGAAATTGACCTCAGTCATTTACTAGAGAAGAGTTTTCCATGCTTAGTTTTATTTGCATTTTGGCCTACATGTTATTTGTATTATTATGTGCTGTCATATATTCTGCCTTGTATATCGGGAACTTGCCCACCTGCAGTGATTGAAAGGAAAACTTAAATGTACTTAGATACAGAAATAAGTTATCACTCACCACTTGTCTTAGTGGTCACATACCATGTTGCTAGGGCAGGTTTACAAGAGCTTTACTTTTGTTTGTGAATGCCACAGAACATAATTTTTCATGATTGTCAGAAAAGGCCATGTAAAAATAACTAACCAGTCTAATTTTTTTTTTTTTTTTCCAAATGCAGAGCATGTACAATGCAGTGGAATTCCTAGGCTGGTGCTGTCTTATTTTCTCTCCTTTTGTGCAATTATGACAGCAAATAGTGAGATTTTGCCCAGAAGGATTTCAAAACATTGAAATAATTTTCTTACTTCCTCCTTCTTTAAAGTATTAATAAGTATCATCTTTCTAAACAGGTTTTACTTTAAGAGTTTTTAACTGTACCATCATGGCTCTTTAATATCTGAAACTATTTTAACTATGATATTACTCAGCGTCAGACCCTGTATGCCAAACGGAGTCTAACCAAACATACAAATCCTTCTTTTTCTAAGCAGTAAATTTTAAAAATATTACTGAGAGATTATTCCTTATATAATATGATGTGTATTTAAAATTCCTTTTAATTGCAGGGAGGAACTTGAAAGTGTGACATGCCTGTATTCCACAAACACTAAAATAAAAAAAAAAAAAAAGTTATTCCAAAAGATTTGATAATTTGTATTTTCAAATTGAAAACATTTCAGTAAGTCTGTAGTAGAGACTTTTGCACAGAATGTTACAGTTAATTGTAGTAGATAACTAAGGCTTGGACAACATTTTTTTTTCTTCCATATATTTGTAAGGAGGCTTCCTTTGCTTTCTGGTTGTTTGTTTGTTTTGGTGTGTGCATATGTTGTTTGGGTGTGTTTGCTTTGGTTTGGCTTGGTTTTTTGTGTTTTGTTGTTGTGGTTGTCTTTCCATATTCCCCCCCCCCCCCATTTGTAGTCCAAGTAGCTTCTGTCTGCAAGATAGAAGAAGATCAAGAAGATTGTTTTGTCTGAAATTATTTCATTTTCAGGTGGAAGACATTTATATCAGGACATTGGTGGTACAAGCAAAATGACATTTACTGTGCCCAGGTGTGTAAAGGCTGTGTTTCATCTTGCAGAAAGTCTGCAAAAGTGGTGTTTTAAGCATAAATTACCAGCATGGTGAATAATTCCTTTTTTGAGAACCAGTTTGAGAAACTCAAGACATGACAGATTTTAACTTCAGCTGGTGTATAGTGAAGATACTAAATAGATTTCGCATTAAAAAAAACCCACCAAAACCAAACAAAACACAGATACACAAAATAAAATTCTTAACCAAAACAAAAACAACAAAAAACCCCAAACAAAAACAACCAACCAACCTCAAATCAAACAAAACAGGAAACCCAAAAAACCCAACTTGTTTTATGCTTTTAACTTCAATGGTATTATTTCAGCAAGTTCACAGTGAAGAAACCATTTCCCTTTCTCTCTTTGTTTCTTTGCCCGGTTACACTTTGAATTAATTTTTCCCAAATTTTTAACTGGGATGAAAAGTCCATGTAGCAACTTGAGCAGATAGTCACTAAACACATATTTTAAAGGTTAATTTGATTGTTTCATTCATTGGTTTTGTGTGGATAAGATAAGGAAAATGTGTGCCTTAACAGCTGCTCTAGAATAGTTCCAGGTTCCTAAAAACTGTGAGGACTTCATTATCTAGTCCATTACTGTAAGGCAGGCTTCTTTTTCCCAAGAATCTTACAGAACAAAAAAGCTCAATTAGTAAGTGCATTACAACAAATGCATGGCAAATTTATGTAACTTGAAGCTTAATACCCACACAGGAATTGACAGGAAATTGTGTGTTGTCACATGGAAGGTGATTTTATAATTGCAAAAGGATGTCATTAGCTATTTCACTGAACTCTTTGCTGGAAAGCAAAGGTTGGTTTATCCCCCAGACCCTTCTATCTTTTTTCATGTTGACTCTTAATTTTGTTAAATAAATACTGAAAATGAAAATGCTGAGTGTTCTATGCATACAAAAGCATTTAATTCATAAGGTTAATCTTGGAAAACAATCTTCCAGCTCTAACTGATGGTAAAATATTTGCATTTTTAAAGCAGGAGAGGCCTGCTTTTTAAGTCACATAAACTTCGACTTAGTGGTGTTGTCTGTGAAGGGCTTTTTGTGTTACTTTAGATAAATGAGCTCAAATAGAATGGCAGCTTTGCTGATTTTATACTCTCCACCTATTGAATCAATTGAACATTTGGCCCTCATTGGCTTTCCATTTGATGAATTTGTTTAACTTTTTGGTTTTCAGATACAGATCTACTGAAAAATTCAGCCCAAACTGTAATATATAAGTAATAGGTGAATAATGGAGACCTACTGGTATGTAGAACAGAGACAGTGTATCTCAGTGTTATTTAATGTATTCCAACTGTGGTTTACACTGTGCCAAAATGTAGCTGCTGGACCTAATACTCTTACGGAGTTTTGTGTGGGATGAGTGTGCTTCAATGTTTAAGTTTCAGAAATCTGATTCTAATTTTAAATGTAATGCTAAACTAAGATTTGCTCCTTATTAGTGTATTGAGAGTGTCCTGGTTTGAGTGAAAATAGAACTAATTCTGTACAGTGATTTTACTTTTCAGTTCAGTACTTCTAACTAACAGAACTTTCTGAAGTCAGCAGCCTGTTTTCACAGTGTCT
>JANIJG010022890.1:0-15442 GCA_024611175.1 Megaceryle torquata | reverse complement strand
AGGTTGGAAGGGACCTCGAGTATCATCTAGTCCAACCTTTTAGGGTAAACTATATATATAGTTTTAATGAGATGGCCCAGAACCCTGTCAAGCTGAGTCTTAAAACTGTTCACTGTAGGAGAATCCACCAGTTCCCTTGGGACATTATTCCAATGTCTAATTGATCTCACGGTGAAAAATTTTCTTCTGGAGTCCAATCAGAATCTCCCCAGGAGTAACTTGTACCCATTATCCCTTGTCTTTTCCATGTGACTCCATGTAAAAAGGGAGTCTCCACCTTCCTGGGAAATATTTTGGACACCTTTGATCCACTGGCAGATGGATGCAGTGAAATATAGTTGTGTTCAACTCTTAGGAACATTGGACACATAAGCAACTTGAGCAGACTGATATTAACATCAGCAATTCAGCTCAGTCAGCAGGAAAAGAACAGGCACTTTTAGAGCACAACACATGCAATGGTAGGTATCTGGGAGAAGTCAAAGAATTCTGTATTCAAAGCACCTTTTTCTCTCCATTTCCTATAAACAGAGCCTACATAAGTCATTCCTTTGCAGGTGGGTGCTATAATTTGCCTAAGGAGCCTCATCACAGTAATGGAATTGCAGATTCAGTCTTTACATCTGATCGGGTACTGATTACATCACCTAACTTATGTACATTTTTGTCTGTGAATCCAACTATCTTAAATTAACTTTGAGTGAGTTTAAACTTGGGTCTCAATCCTACGTAAGGGAGAACAGAATTTTTTCTAAATTTTTCAAATCTGGAAAGGCAAAAATGCCCTTATTGTATTTGTGGAGGATGCAATACTTTGGAGATAGAGGGGCAGATTTATACCAACAAAATGCAGCTTAATATAGACAAGGAATAGCTTTAGTCTGAGAACATGGGGCTACAGAATGGGAACTGGGTACTGTGGAGCAAAAGCATCATGGATTTAGGAGTAACAGCCGAAAAATAGTTCAAGGTCCTATTGCTAATGTTAGCTCTAAAATAGGAGATGATTCTCTCTCACCACAGGCTGTTAGAGACACAAATACTGAAGTACCCTGATGAGATTTTGTTTTCCACATTTTAATAGAGGAGGCAAAACAACTGGTGAAAATAGAGAAAGAGCCCAAAAATATATATACGTGT
This sequence comes from Megaceryle torquata, assembly GCA_024611175.1. NCBI lineage: Eukaryota > Metazoa > Chordata > Aves > Coraciiformes > Cerylidae > Megaceryle > Megaceryle torquata. The sequence continues at coordinate 14,302 of JANIJG010022890.1, read as the reverse complement.
ATATAACTTCTCTGGAAAAAAAAATCCTGGGTACTAAAAAAGGCACTATTAATATATCCAAGAAGAGCAAGGAACTGAATCATGCAAATCTGAAGTATCCTAATAACTATAGCACCTCTTCCATTGAAAAAGGTAACAAAACCTCCCAGTTGCTTGGGATTTGTTTCTGTTTTATTAAACTGATAGTTCATATGGAATTATCCATGTTCTCTATGGTCCTGTGATTTCAGGTTGGAAAAATCCCAAAGGTAATAAAGACTATAAGCAGTTCTTCTGTTTCTAAATGTTTCCCCAAGCTATTGCATAAATCATAGAATCATTCTGGTTGGAAAAGACCTTTAAGATCATTGAGTCCAACTATTAATCCAAAATTGCCAAGTCCACCGTGTTGGGGTCTTTTTTTTAATTTTTAAATAATAATTTTGCTACAGTTCCTTAAAACAATTTGTATTTTATTTGCCCCAACAAACACTGTTTGCTGATCTGGAGTATTACCTGCTGCTGGATGTTTAATATGGCATGCTTCTTTCTGAAAATTAAGCTCTTCTTTAAGTATTTCTTTAACTCTTCTGGATGGTTCAACATACAGAAGTTTCTTCCCTGTTAGTAAAACATATTACACAAGAGACAGTTACTTTGAATCCCCTGAATGCTAACATGCTTTGCCAAAGGTAATTTCATGCCACTCTGTTTCTATCTTCAATACATGTTAAGACAAATCATTTACAAATATACGATGGTGTTCAGCCAGGACCTGCTCCCCAACACCGAATGATTCCTGATGCTAGGACCATCTAAAAGGGGAATAAATCTCAAAGGGGAGAGCTGGTGAGGTGGCTCTTCCACAAAGGAGCCAAAGCCACCCCAAGGCACTTCTTGAGACACAACTGCTGTGTCTCCCCATGGTGAAGAACCCGCGGCAGGGCCGTGCGTGGAGGTCTCCAAGGAACTTGAGAAGGATCAGGGCACCTCATGGAGAGAAGGGAGTGCCTGCTTGATGAGACACCACCCACAGCCCTGCCGTGGTGGGGTGCGCGGGGTCGGGGTAAGGCGAGGGGCTGCCAAGCAAGGTGGCCGCGGGGGATCAGCGGGGAGTTGCGCGTGGGAAAGGCTCGGTTCTCCCACGGAGACACGCCGGCGGAGAGGGCCGGGGTGGGGAAGGGGAACGGAGATCGCAAGCGGCGGGGGAGAGGGGACGGGCGGTGAGGTGAGCCACAGGGCTGCCCGCCCCCCGCCGCCTTGCCGCGGACATCACCTCCCGACTCCTCGGCCGCCATCGCCAACTGCGCCCCGCTCGCCGCCATACCCGGGCAGGTAGATGCCGGGCGTGCCGGTTACCACAGAAACGGAGGCGGTCCAGCTTTGCCCCGCCGCCGGCAGGAGGGAGCGCGGCGGGAGCGCTGTAGCCCGACGCCCCAGCGGGGCGGGCTGCAACGAGACGCGGCTCCATGCCCGCCCGCCGCCATGTTGGGGCTGCGCCTCAGCGAGGGCCGGGACGAATACCCGAAGGAGGGAACCCACCTCTTCCCACAGCCTTGTGCTGGTGAAACAGCTCGAGTTCGCCCTTTTCAGTCACAGCTGGTGTGTTTTACCCCTCCCAGGGTTACCAGCGGGGGCAACTCCGAGGCAGAGTGCGGCCAGTCGCCATCCCCAGGGGGCAGCAGGCCACAGCCACCTCATGTCTGTTTGGGGCACGGGGTGGGTGACATGTCGAGGTATCGTTATTCAGTCAGCATTACTGCACTGGGCAGCACATCATGAACGGTTGGTAGCCCTGTGGGGTGCCAACCCTGGCCCGCCTTAGGAAAGGAGGTGTTGCCATCTACACCTGAGGCAACTGCAAACTTAACTTAATGAACACACACTAGTCCAGTTTAACTGGATGGATGATGCAAATCTACTACTACTCTTTAAGTAGTAGCTTAGTTCTAACACTCTTCATAAAGTGAGGCATCTTGAGTTGCTGTTTGTAGGACTGAAGCAGACTTGATGCTCCTTATTTTGTCACTGTTTGAAGTTTTGAGAATGAGCAGACAGCAATTGCCACCATCAATGGATAATGCTGTCAGCAGGCACAGGGGGAAGCTGTCCCTCCTGCTCACCTGGCAGAAAGCTTTGCCCCACAGTAGCTTCCTCCAAATCTAAGACTTTGCATACCATAGTGAGAACGTATAAGGCGCAAATCAAGTCTAGTTACACAAATGCATGAGGTAATCCACTTCCCTATTTTTTCTTGATGCGTTTCGCGGTGTATTTATCTTTTGGAGGCATCCTGAAACCAAACTTCCAGAATAATAAGCATTAAAAAAACCAAAACCATCTTGTACCATGCCTAGTTCAGAGGCAGTTCTCTGTCTTCTAACTGAAGTGCTGAACAGAGCTTCTAGAAAGGTGGATGACCGACATGCCCTCTCCTGTTGCTTGATCAGAGCATCAAACGTGGTGCAACGTACCCCAACTCTGTTGCTACAGCTGTTACAAATGTGCTTCAGCTCTGCTCCTGGTGTCTGGAAGGAGCTTGGGATCACTCAGTAAGGCATCTGCACAGGACAACGAAGTGTTTTGTTGGAGCTCTTGTACTGAGTGACAGTACTTCAGCTCTCACAATTAATTTCCTGTTCAATTTTATTAACACAGAAGCAAATTTCTCAGCTTCTAAATTATAGATGGCAAAGCTGAAGCTCAAAATCATGCAGCATGTTGTTACCATGGGAAAATCTTCAGTGCACTAATTCCCATGCAATACAGATGATCTCCTGGCCTGACAGCATTACTGATGTTCTACCTGTATCCTTCTAAACCAGTGTTGATGAAAAAAACCATCTACCTGCTCAGAGTAATTGTTAGGAGATGCATTGTACTGGTACTTCAAACTCCTCACTCATTAAAACCTTACATTTAGTAATAATTTTTGTCCAATACTTACACTTCAGCCAAGGTGGGGGAAAGAAAATAAAAAGATGGTAAGTGGACATAACTGGACCTCTCAGAGAGATAAATAATCCAGATACTTGATTCTTCAAAAGCAGTTCAAAGACTGAGAGGTTCAGGTAAATGAAACTCTCAAATCACCTTGAAAAATCATAGATTTTTTCCCCACTTGCTAGCAAAATGGCTGAACTAACAAACCAGCAAATTATGACACTGCTTGTAAAAATTAATAGTGTTTTTATTAAAAATTTACTTTTTCTGGTAAATTAAATGAAATAGAATCATAGAATCATTAGGGTTGGAAAGGACCTCTAGGATCATCAAGGCCAACCTTCATCCTAACTTCTATCTGTCCATTAGACCATAGCCTCAAGTGCTACATTCACTAGTTTTTTTTAACACCTCCAGGGATGGTGACTCTACAACCTCCCTGGGCAGCCTGTCCCAGTGCCTAACCACTCTCTCAGTGAAGAATTTCTTCCTAATATCCAATCTAAACCTCCCCTGATGCAACTTGAGGCCATTTCCTCTCTTTTTATCACTAGCAATTTGGGAGAAGAGACCAACACCAGCCTTGCTAAAACCTCCTTTTAGGTAGTTGTAGAGAGCAATTAAGGTCTCTAGTCAGTGCTAAACCAGGTAAGAATGGCTCAGATGAAGGCTTCCAAATCTTCACTGTGAACCAATTTGATCTAGATGGCATGACTGTAGAGAGAAGCTGCACCCATGCATGTGCTAAAGGCCTCAGAATCTTAAGAAACTAGCCAACCTACCCACCCACCCCCAAGAGTTTGGTGAAGCGATAGCAGCCAAATCTCTGTGAGAGCTTTTGGAAGCCCAACTCAGATCTGAATACCTAGGATTAGTAATACAAGCTATCACAAATTAAAAAGGTGTTAAATAAGAAAATAAATAAGCAGCCTGGAAATTAAGGAATTTTAAGGAAAAATACCAGTAAAGTTATTAAATATTAGGGCACCAGCATTGTTTGAGTTGGAACGAGGAAATTCCCCTTGGGGATTCATTAAGTGGAAGAGATACACCGTTGAGTGTATCCTGCATTAAATTAGCTGTAGCTAAATCAGACAACAGTATGTTGGCTGTTTATCCACATACAGCTAAAGTTTACTTGTTCTAACTAATGCCAGATCCATGACATTAAAACTTAACTTGCAAGGGAAGAGTAAACAGGATCTGCACAGAAAGCAATTTTACTTGAAAAATGTCAAGAAAAAAACCCAACAATCAAACCCAAACTATCATCCTATAACTTTTAATTTATGAAGAGGTGATTGCATTGATAATTGAGATTTCAATTAAAAATATGACAACAAAATACTTAGGGTTCAGTATTTTATTTTATAGTAAGTCTTACACTGGGATCACTAAGCATCTTGCATATCACCCAAATAAGTTACATTCATTCTGAGCTTTTGTGCTGTTTTAAAAAAGTAATTTTATCAAAAAATAATGTTCAAGTGAGCTGTAATAGAATTCTGCCTTGGTTAACACAGAGTTTTTCACCTCAAGTAAATACTCCTATTTTCCCTCCTGCTTTGACAGGACAAACCAATTACAAAAGCCCCTCCAAATCTGCACTAATTATATGGATACTCACTGCAACTACTGAGACTTTCTGAATACCCCTAATACCAGGAGTAACGCTTCAAAGTACAAGCGAGACCACAGAGCCAAGCTGCAAGAAGTGACATTTTGCCTGAGGAGAATACTGTAGTATCTTCACTGAAAACCCTGCAAAGGGACAGTTTCTAAGGGGACACAGCATTGATACAGTCTTCTACTATTTCAAAAAGGTAGTGATAAATATCAGTCCGCCTCGCAATGTCAAGGGCGGTTTCATCCAAGTTATTTTTGAGGTCTGGTTTCACGTAGCGATTCATCAGCAAGAGTTCAAGGGTTTCTCTACTGTTTTTGTTTCCTGCAGCAAGATGCAACGGTGTCAGCAAACCGTTTGTCTGCGCGTTGATGTCTGCGCCCTGCTGAAGTAAGAACGCAGCCACTTTTGTATTGTTCCACTTACAGGCGCTGTGCAGAGGCGTCCAGCCGTCCACTGTCTGTGCGTGAACATCTGCCCCTTGGGCAACCAGCTCATGGGCCATGTCCAAGTGCCCACTGTAAGCAGCTCGATGGAGAGGAGTGTATTGATCTTCATCACGAGCATTAACTGGAGCCAGCTTTTCGGAAAGGAGCCTCTTCACCGTGCTCAGCTAGTTACAGAAAACATGTAATTTAATATAAGATTCTGAAAACAAGATACATGGCATTTATTGCATTGAAATTTTATGAGATAAAAGTATTTGTCAGTCTCAAAAAGGCTTAAGTGCAACAAGAAATTTAAAAATCAAACTGGTTATTGTTAGGCGGGTGGTGTTTTGGGTTTTGTTTTGTTTGGGTTTTTTTCCTTTTTGGATGCTTGCTTGGTTGTTTTTTTTTGGGAGGGTTTTTTTGTTTGGTTGGTTTTTTTTGTGTGTGTGTGCATTTTTTCGTGTGGAATTATTTTAGTTTTGTTTTCCAAGAGATACAACATGAACATCAGTAGGAATGTCTATCTTACACCTTCTCCCCATTCACTGTGAAGGCAGTACCTGCACAGGACTGTAGATAGAATTTGTGTGTTTAAGGAAGGCAACTAATAAAAATAAAACATACACAAGAATGTAATAAGACTGGAATCTTGGTCATCTCTCTCTCACAAGAATAAAAAGTGGTTTTTTGTCCCCATAAAGAGAGAGGAAAAGAATCACCCATTGTATTTTCTTAAAAGTTCCATATGCAAATAATTTCAGATACACCCTCTCCCCTACAGTTAAAAGGCTTACCTGCTATGAAGAAAGAGTCTGGCATGCTTTCAGTTCATAGAAGTCTAAAGAGTGCTGTTAACTTTGAACTACAGTTCAAGTTTTTGTTCTGACAGCTAATGGATCAAGAGATATTTTCAGTGGGGGGGAGCGCTACAGGGAGAGATGTTTCGCATACAGTGGCTTGCGGAACTGGATCACAATAGTTCAAAGAGATAAAGGAAGGTATTGGTAATTTTTTTGTTTGCAAGTGAAGCTGTAGATACCTGCTCAGAAGAACGTACTTGTCAGTGATTCATACGAACAGAATAAATGCCTTACCCGATTGTTTTCAGCTGCCCAGAGTAGCAATTTCTCTGGATGTCTTTCCATTTTTTTTTCTTGCATTTCATACCATTCCTCACTTCTTTCTTGCTCGTCATCATCATCATCAGACTGTCCTGACCAACAGCTCTGAGTTCCTACAGGAATTAAATGCCTGTGTGTCTCCAGCAGTTCAAGTTGGTTAAAATTCTCCATAAAGTCTTCGAACTGCTCACTGTCATCATCATCTTCATCGATTTGTTTGTCTTTATTCATTTTCCGTTAGCATCTGTAAGTAGCAGATGTACGACATTTACAGAAACTTTTACTGTTATCCGTGTACTGTCAATAAGAACATCTGATGGGTGATGCAGACATGGGCAACACCACGAAGTACACAACTTAAGAGCAAATTCGGCGTTCCTCCGCTAGCTCGGGCTTTGCCAGGATCGCCAGTTAACACCCACGCAGAAAACACGCCGTGCTGCTGCCCCAGGCTGGAAACGGCACCGCCTGCACACAAGCCGTGAGATGCTCGGCGGCTGCTCTTCAGTTACCGAGCAACAGCTGTGGAGCGAAGGCTGCGCGTTGAAGCGGCGCTTCGGCTCCTCCCCGCGGAGCCAGCCCCACCCGCCGAGCCACCCGCCCCTTCCCCTCACGCCCCGAGCCAGGCCGAGCCAGGCCCGGCCCCGCAGCGCTAGGCCGGCTCCCCTCTGGAGGGGCTGCACCTCCCCGGAAAGGCTTCAACGCCCACTCTGCCGCTGCTGGCGCCCACCGAGAGCTCGGCCCCGGCCCCCTGCGTCTCCAGCCCTGCCTGCGGGCTTCCGGGCTCGCTGCCGGCCTTAGCACACGCCCTCCCGCTGGTCCTCCACCCAACACTCGCCGCCGGCTCGACCCTGCTTAACTTCCCTCGCCGCACCAGCGAACGCACCTGCTGCCCCTACCAGCGGAGCGCTCCGGGGGCGGGACCGCACTCCGGGGGCGGGGCCACCCGCCGAAGGACGTCCGCCTACCGCCCGCCTGCGGAGCTCTTCCGGCCCGCCAGCGGAGGTGACGCCAGCAGTTGCCCGGATCGGCGCTCGGCCGGCCAACTATGGGATAGGAGGGTGAGCGACTGAGCGCGCGCGCTTTTGAGCAGGGTGGCTCTCGCGAGAGCGGCGCGTGGGCCGCGGCGGCGGGCCCCGCCTTCCTCGGCGCCATGGAAACGGCGCGCGGTGGCGGCTGGCGGCGCTAGGCCGCGAGGTGAGGGCCGGACCGGACAGGAGAGGACAGGACAGGACAGGGCAGGGCATCAGGCTCTGGGAGCCGGCCTTTGACTGGCCGTGGCCTCCCGTCACCCTCCGTTCTGAGCAGGGCAGCACCGAGGGCGGTCGCGCTCGTTCCGGGGACCCGTTCCCGCCGTGCCCACCTGCCGTGGCTCCCGCCCAGCCACGTTGTGCGCCCGTTCCCGTGAGGTTGCCCGCTCCCTACAGCCTTGCGGGTAGCCTGGCCGGGGAGGGCGGCGCCAGGAGCAGCGCTCCGAGCCCGGGCGGCTGGCGGGAGGGGCCTGGCGGCGCCCCGCGGGGTGGCCGTGCGTCTGGTGCAGTAGTAAATAATTAAACCAAGCACGGATCTGTCCTTATCCTGAGGCTTTTTGCAAGCAGTGATTTCCGGTGAGAGACTCGGTAACTCACCGTTTCGCTTCCTGCGCCCTTTGGTTTGATTGGTTTCTGGTTTTGCTTCTTAGGCTTTACATAGCATCTATGAAGATAGAAACTGACTTCCGGACCCGGTTTACCAAACTGTGTCCCGAGCCTTTTTGTGAGGAACCTTGGCATGAAGATGAGTACCATCAGCTCACAGTAAGCTCCTGTTGTCTGCAGCTCTATGCAGTTCTGCCATATCAGGTGGCCAGTCTTGTATGTTTGGAATGAGTTTAGAAGAACTCGGATCATAGAATTATAGAACAGTTTGGGTTGGAAAGGACCTCAAAGATCATCTAGTTCCAATCCCCCTGCCATGGGCAGGGACACTTCCCACTAGACCATGTTGCTGAAAGCCCCATTCAGCCTGGCCTTGAACACTTCCAGAGATAGAGCTTCCCTGCACAACCTGTTCTGGTGTCTCACCACCATCACAGTGAAGAACTTCTTTCTTACATCTAATATAAACGTAGACACTTTCAGTTTAAAGCCAGTTTAGAGATGATAATTTGTGTTTTCCCTCAGGTCTGTATGATGATCCTACTTGCTTTCATATATATATGTGGATTACCAATGCAAAGAAAGAAGCTCAGTCTTTGTTCACCAGAGGCAGAAAACGTACTTCAGGGGGATGGTTGCAGCCCTTTACTAGAGGAGGCTGATTGGATAACCAAATCTTCAAACTGGTTGCTTTGACAGAGTGCTATTTACAATAAAAGTAGTGAAATGTTTTGACAGCATTACGTGAATGGTATTTTGATATAGTTTTATAACAAATCTGTTGCGTATTTGATGACTTTTGATAAAAGAGCTTACCCTATTAAAATCCGTGTTGAAGTTCTTAAGTATATTGCTGTCTAACACACATTCTTCTGTTTTATTCAGGGATGATGAAGATACCTTTAAAATACTTATTGCTACTGATATTCATCTTGGCTATTTGGAGAAGGATCCAGTTCGTGGAAATGATACATTTGTAACTTTTAATGAAATTCTAGACCATGCTCAAAAAAATGAAGTAAGTACTGCTTTTTGGAAAGTGAAGAAGTGAGACTGTGAAAAATATGTTCCAACCTGCCAGAAGCTGTAACACTTAGTGCTGGTACAGTCTATAGTAATATTAAATCAAATGACTGAACTAAACTATTTTATTGCAGCCAGTTGCATTTCTGTTTCAGTAAAACAGAACTCTCCTTTGTGAGAGCCTTCATATTCAATTATGACCTTGATTACATTAACAGTGTTTTCAGGTTGTATCAGTTCCAGTGGTATTTACAGAGGATCTGTCATGGGAGGAAGGGAAAATAATTGAGGAGAGCGAGGGTAAAGATACTAAGACAACTCAGAAAATAGAAGAATGTTAGAAACTTTTAAAGTGTTGGTTTTCTTTTTGAGAATTGGGTGTTTTTTGTCAAATTATTTGTAGTTTTGATGAAAATTATTTAATTTTTTTTCTACTTGTTTTTCAAAAGCTAAATACATACAGAAACTGCAGTTAGTACCTTCTCAAATTAATGTGGCAATAGCTACGGATTTCTTCCCACCAGGTACCACAGCAGTGACAAGACAATGTATCTTTTCATGCCTGTCAAAGAAAATGTTCAGGAGCCAATATGGAAACCATTATTAAAACACTTCCCTGTCATCTTTGTTTTTGGGTTTGGTTTTTTCTTTTTTTTTCCCAACTGTTGTCTTCTCCTGTAGCTCTTCATAAATAGATCTTTTTGAGTTTGTTTTTGTTTTAACAAATAATTTAATTATATTTGTTTCACGAGGAAATGAAATAGCATGTCTGCAACTACTACCTTGTTTTACATATATGTCCATTTATGGGGAGATATGTGGACCTTGCTGAGAGAAAAAAAATTGAACAGTTTGCTTAGAAGTCTTTCAAGGTAATAAAAACATAGGGTATTAAAATAATAGACCTTTTTGTTACATACAGGTGGACTTTATTTTATTAGGTGGGGACCTTTTTCATGACAACAAACCATCCAGAAAAACTGTACACTCTTGTTTGGAGTCACTAAGAAAATACTGCATGGGTGATCGTCCTGTTCAGTTTGAAATTTTGAGTGATCAGGCAGTTAATTTTCATTATAGCAAGTAAGTATATTCCTGTAGATTACAGTGTAAGGTTTGGTTTGCATATTGCATGAATGCATTGTGATATTTATGATTTATATCCTCCGTGACTGGAACCTTGAAGTTTGAGGCCTGTTTGTGTGCAGCAGTTTACAGGGTGACTTCACCTCTTGTTTTTATAATCTAAGTCTATAAAGGAAGGCACACTTTTTTTTTTTTTTTTTTTGAGAACCTTCTGAATGTGCCATGACATTTGACACATTTATGTAAAGCGTAGTTTCTGTCCTGCAAGTACAATGCAAGTAAACCAATTTACATGAATTGCTGTGGTAAGCCCAGCAGAGTTCTTTGTGCATAAACAAAGGTTGCACAGCCCAGTCCTCTGCTCTTGCCCATACCACGCAACATGCTGTAAGATCCTTTTCATAGGCTTGCTCTAAAAAATGCAGGATCTTTTTGCTACCCTGTTTCCCAGTGGGAAGTGCCATTCCAGTCCATGAGTAAGAAACATCTTATGCTGTGCAGCGTAAGCTTATTCAGAGCCACTTATTACTCGTTTGTCCTCCTGTCACAATGCATTTGTGATGATGTTAATTTGCAGAGAATATTGGGAATTTCCCAGAAATTTGCAGGTATAGTTTAACTTTTTTTTTTCCTCTTCTTGTTCAGGTTTCCATGGGTGAATTATCAGGATAGAAATCTCAACATTTCTATACCAATTTTTAGTATTCATGGCAATCATGATGATCCTACAGGGGTAATGATTATAATAATTGTACTATACTGTTATATTGCAAAAAAAATGCTTTAGAAATAGAGACTTATATAGAGAAACAGTTCTTGGAGAACAGCCTAGTTCTGGACAGTTGCTTCACTCTTCACATAAATATTTTGTGTATATTTAGGAATTCTGTTCATTGGTGACAAAAAGTTAAGTGTGACATTAGAAAAGAGTTTAGAAAGAAGTTAAGGGTTCCATATAAACTCTTTAAATTCTTAATTTACCCATATTTCTGTCATTAAGAACAGAATCACTTTTTATGCCAAGACACGTCAGCCTTTCAGAAAGTTTGTAAAATGAATTCTATCTGTACAGACTGAAAGCTTTTTTCTTAAAGAAGGGGAATTTCTATACTTTGACTTCACCAATTGATATGCACATTACATATTCAAGGAAGATAACCTAATAATGATGAAATGCTAGTTTAAAAATCAACAACTGAAAGTAAGCAGGAAAAGGACATTTAGAAGCAGCAAAGTGTGTGTGTTGAATTTATAATTTTGTGGTTTATATCAAATAGCAGGATGTCCTAGAGATGAGTTTTAACAACAGAAGCTTCACTTTGAACCTACTGTGAATTAGCTGGCTGAACTAGATACGTTTCTGTAGGAGTTTAGACACTTTGGGACTTTTTTTTTTTGAGGGGGGGTGTGTGTTTTTCTGAATGATTTAATGTTTAATTTCCTGTTCAGATGAAGCAAGGACTTGTAAGAAAAGGGATTTGCTTCCATACCCATGAGTAGTTAAACAAACAAACAAAAAACTAATGTATGTGGTGGGATTTTTCAACTGTAGAAATTACTTAAGGAATGATTCTCTCCTTTTTGGGAGTTTCAATTAGACTTTAAAGACTAAATGTTCTGTTCAAATTTTTTATATTTGCTTCTTAATATTTTCTCCAGACAGATGCACTGTGTGCATTGGATATTTTAAGCTGTGCAGGACTATTGAATCACTTTGGACGTTCAGCTTCTGTGGAGAAAATAGATATTAGTCCCATTTTATTGCGGAAGGGTAGAACAAAAATTGCTCTGTATGGCTTGGGTAAGTATTATTCTGCCAGACTGTGACTAGACTGCTCATGTGTCACTGAAGCTCAATAGATCTAAATTAAGTTGAAACAAACATGTAGTGCTGCAACAAACATGAAGGTATAAATAATGCTAAATTAAAGCATCTTAATTCTGTGACAGTGCCAGGTTTCTCTTTCTGCTATGTTGTCACTGTCTGTTTTGTTTTGTTTTGTGGTTTGGTTTTTTTTGTTGGTTGGTTGGTTTTTTGGTTATGTTTTAGTTTGGTTTTTTTGTTTGTTTGGGTTTTGTTCTTTTTATTTTAAAACAAATCCTTCAATAACTTTATTTCTATACTTCTGTTGGTCTTAAATGAACCCTGCTTAAGTTAGCTGTAGATAGTGCCTCTGTATCGAGGCAGGGCAATCACACTCTTAATTCTCATTATTGTGTATTAAGTTTATTTCCCACTGTTTAGGTGAAACTTAAACACTCTATGTTCAAGGGCCAGTTTGGGTACATTTAAAAAAATAAACTATCTGAGCAGAAACCAAATGTTTCACATGTCTGTCTGAAGTGGTTCATAAGTAACACCTGTCACAAGCAACCTCAGTTTCTTTAAAGAAACTTATGAAGAGTTTAGTATTTTAAAAGTGTTCTATGGTGAGTTTTCAACTGCAGTTTGTCCCTTTCTGTTTTCTTCTCCACCTTCCCTTCCACCCTCACTTCTTCGAATGGTTGCGTTTGACTCTGTGTAGAGAAGTTACCTATTAAGTTCTTAATTTTTTACCCTTATTTTCTGTCCAGTCATGAGTGCTTAAATACTTATTTCCAAGCAACTTGGAAATAGCTGTTGTAGCTGTAAGTTAAATCATAGTTTGCCATGATTCTGTGTGTTTAATGAGATGCTTTAAAAGCTTGCTAGGTGTTGTTCTCATACCACAATATAAAACTTTACAAAAAGCATTTGGCTTTTTAATACCCAAAATCATCATTGGGAAATGCAACAGCTTTGTGAAGTACAGGTGTTACTGCATGAAAATATTCATTAGATCTTTTTTAACCTTGTGCCAGGATTATATAAAATCTTCTCTTTTTTTAGAGAGCACTTGTTCTTATACAGTATATGTAAACTCCATATGGGATTTTATTGAAATGCATAATGAAACCTGGGTATGGATTTTTGGGTTTTTTGGGTTTTTTTTGGTGTTTGTTTTCTTCTGTTTGTTTGTTAAAAACATGAGGGGAAAAAAATCAGTGACAGACTGTTTAAAAGTACTGTAGACTTTTTTCCTGCTGTGTGGGAAAGCACATACTTTGCAGAATACATGATTTATTTCTTGTTTTTGTAGAGAATTGCAGTGTATGTTTAAGAACTTCATCTCTATTCAGTAGTATCTGGTTTTAAACTCTACCTTAAAACAAAATATACTTCTTACTCTGTCAACAGGAAAAAAAACATGCTTCTAATATTTTTAATTCTGCCCATAGACAGTTGTTTGGAACAGGAAACAGAAAAGAGTTCTCAAACCAGATTAGTTAATGAAACTGCTTTTAGCAGTTGTTTAAAGGTAAATTTCATGTTAAAATGTCTTATTTTCAGAAGTCTATATAGCAAAATAGCTAATTTTACTTTTACTTTGATCTGTTCATATTCACAATCATGCCTCAGACTTCTTAGGTCATGAAAATTAAGATCTGCTCTTGCTGTTTTCTTCATGCTCATTTTACTAGAGTTGCTGAAAAAATGCTATAAAATAAATATTTGGTTTACCACACACCAATATTTTAATGGTTTTTTTTTTTTCTCCAGGAGCTATTCCAGACGAGAGGTTGTATCGTATGTTTGTCAGTAAAAAAGTAACTATGCTGAGACCAAAGGAAGATGAAGATAGTTGGTTTAACTTGTTTGTGATTCACCAAAATAGGTAACAGTGTTGGATGAATTATGGTGACTTAGAAACTTACTGTGTTACTGCATTAAAGTGCCTTGAAAGGGATGGGTGAGAAAGCCAGCTATGCTAATTGGTGCTTCTTGTGAGTAGCCCATTTCTTAAGACTTTCCCAAATGAAAGCAGTGTTTTACAGCTCTGCTTACAGTACAATCACAAAGGAAAAGAGTTAAAATAATGAGTTAGGAATGTTGGGAAATCTCTTCCTAAACTCTTATAATTAGGGCAGTGAAGGGTTTGTAGTGTAAAATGCATATAATTAAGTCTTGTCTGCTTGGTAGAGTTGAAAGAGCATTAAACTTCATATTATATTTGAACTGTAATTTGACAAATACCCTATCTTCCCTTGCACTGCTATACTTTATAGTTCCCTTTGAATAGACGATAGGTACCATGAGTTCTTTCTGCCTAAACACTTCTCCTAGCAGTGGTAGTAGGAGCAGGCAGAGTTCATTTCTGTATCTTTTCTTACTTTTTTTTTTTTAACCCTGTGTACTGATCTCTGCCCACTATGCTGAAGGAGCTCACTTCTTCTCAATCTCCTTTATCTTCTGGAAAGGGATGGGGGCAATGGTGTGTCCCTGTGTCTGTTTAATTTGGTGGTTGTTACTTCACAGTTTGAAACTAAACAAAAAGCTAACACCACACCTCACCCTGAAAAAAACCCCAACAACAAATAAAAAACCCAACCAACCAACCCACCCCACCCACCCCCCCCCACCCCACCACCAACCAAAAC
>JANIJG010022888.1:21038-39159 GCA_024611175.1 Megaceryle torquata | reverse complement strand
AATCTCCTCAGAATTTAACTGTGGTTTTATACTACAGAGTTTTATACATTGATTTTCCAGTTTGCACAGCATAAAACCCAGTGACAGATCACAGCATACATTACTTACTAAAATTGTTGGCCCAAGAAGTTAAACAATTTTTTTAATGATAAAAATCTATATGGACACACTTTTCAACATAAATTCAATTCAATCTAAATAATACACCTGTTGCTCTTACTGTGGGGTTTAGGTAGGTTTATTACTTCTCAAGGGCTAGTAATACATTTTATGCAGTAAAGATAGAAGAGGAATATGCCCTAAGATTCTATTGCAAATTAGATCCAGTGCTGTCCTAAGGCCTTAGAAGTCCTTTTCACTCCCAAGAGGGGAATCAATTTAATGGGATTCTGTGAAAAAGCCTTGGTGGACATGTGGGTCATATGACTGCGGGAATTAAAACTGTCAACAACATGCATTTTAAAAGTACATTTTCAAGTCTGTGTGATCGTGTAACAGTTTTGAGCCTTCAGGGTTTGCATTTTCAAAGTTTTACTTCTTCTAGCCTAAGCACTAGACAACAAACTTGGGTTGTTTTTTTTTTCATGACACCAGAGGTGCTTCTGTAATGCAGTCATTGTAGAAGATAGGAAATAAGGAAGATATATATGTGTAGATGTATATTTATATAAATATTTTTATAAATAATATATATGAGTACATATCTTCTAAATACCATGAGAATATAGAATCTAGGCCATATCTATTAATAATACTCTCCCTTAGTAACAAGTTGCTCATCAAAACTACTACCACCATCATTTTGGAAATAACTTTGGTTCATAATAAAAATAAGTTTTCTTCAAAATCAGTATAAGCAATTATACTGACAAACTGTAAATGTTAAAATTTGACAGAGAAGAATATATATAATTTTCATTTTTGTTTTCAAACTTCTGTAGTGTTCTAGGTTTACATTATTTCCAAATCATAAAATGTACAGGAATGACAAAAATCTACAAAAATAATAGCATGTCATTGTTACAAATTATTGTGGTCATGATACTAATTGTGACTTCTGTTTGATTATGCCCCCTATATGCTCTCTGAGCTCAGCCAGAAGAGTCTTGTTTCTGGAGTATATCTATCAGCCTGTTATGTGTTATGGCAGAAAGGAAAGTGGGTTTGGGGAAGAATACATTATTATTCAAGAAAGAAACCAAAAGTCTGAAGTTTCATTACCTCCCAAGCACAGTCGTCATATTTTTTTATTTGTTTGTTTGTTTTTTTCTCTTCTGAGGAATATATATTTCAGTATTGTCCTTACTAATTTAGAAGAATAGACAGGATTCCAGGAATTCCAGGAAGTTTTTGCTCCACATATAGTACTTGAACACATAAAAATTATTACTATAACTTACACACTTTGTCCCCCTACATCATCACAGATGCATCCCAACATCATCAGATCATGAAAACTATAATAGTTCAAATTTCCTATGTGTATGCAACTACTTTTTTTTTTTTTACATTGGAATATACTTTTCTTAATATGTAAGCTAAAAGAAAAATATTTTATTTTCTGTGACTTATAAAATTAATAACAGAAAACAAAGTATATGTATATATATATGCATTTATACATATACATATGCATTTTGGTATATCACAGGTTCCTAAGAGTTTGGAATCTTTTGATCCAAACTTGTGGTTTCTGAAAAAGAATTTATTTCAGGCCCTGAAATCATAATATTTTGATGAATGTTTTATATAGTATGCAGGCTGTCAGATGGTGTCTTCCATAATTGATTGCCCTTCCAAAATTTCTTCCAAAGTAGGTTATAGTATCTGATAAGCAATAAATTACAATGAAGCAAGTTTTGTTGCTGAATTCATAACGCATCTGATCCTTTGGTGTGTAACTCTACAGAAAGATGCCAAAGGAACATTTACTTGGGGCCAAACATAGTCGATGAAAATCTTATTATCAAAATTTATTGGTTTGATTTATTGATTAAAATTGTGCATTATGTAGATATGAAATTAAGCTGAATACTTTGATTATATTAAACTGCAGTGCTTGATCTTTTATTTTAAAGGTTATTATAGGTTTTTTTTTTCACTCATGGACTAAACTGAGCTGTGATGTAAATATTAAATTCAATAAAAGGGAGAGAAAGACATTCCAAAGTGAAACTGTGACAAGATATTTATTCACTAATATTCATTTAGGATGGATTTATAAAATATTTTGTAGAGTGGAGTAACAGTGAAGAAATGGTTAGTGACATGCTGCACCATCTAGACAAAAAGAAGTATTTGGGACCAGATGGGTCACACTCAGGAGTGCTGAAGGAGCTGGTAGATCAGCTTACCAAGCCATTCCTCATGATTTATCAGCAGTCCTGGTTTACCAGGGAGGTCCCAATGGACTGGAGATAAACAAATGCTAATCTGGATTAGGATCTGGGGAACTACAGACATGTCAGTCTGACCTCAGTGCCAGGGAAGGTCATGGAACAAATAATCTGGGGTGCCATAACATACCATTTACAGGACAACCAGTTTTGGGTGCCACGGTATAAGACATTGAGGTACTGAAGCTCGTCCAGAGAAGGACAACAAAGCTGGTGAAGGGTCTTGAGAATAATACTTACGAGGACCATCTGAGGGAGCTGGGTTGTTTAGTCTGAAGAAAAGGAGACTAAGGGGAGACCTTATTGCTCTCTACAACTACTTGAAGTTGAGGCTGTGGAGAGCTGGATGTTAGTCACTTCTCACAAAACACAACTGATAGGACAAGAGGAAATGGCATCCAGTTGTGCCAGGGAAGGTTTATGTTGGACATTAAGAAAAACTTCTATACCAAGAGGATTATCAAAGACTGGAACAGGCTGTCCCGGGAGGTGGCTGAATCACCATCCCCGGATATATTTAAAAACTATCTATGGTAGTTAAGGATATGGTGTAGTAGTGGCCCTGGTAGAATTAGATAGTGGTTGGACTTGATGATCTTAAAGATCTTTTCCAACATAGCGATTCCATGACTCTTCAATAACCAGAAAATAGCAATCATATGGCAGTTATTATTTTGTCAGTAAAATATATTCTTTATATGACTGAACACACAGCCTCCTGTTTAGCTTGAAACATCCTTTATTTCATGAAGCTCATAAAATAATGTGAAATATTTCAGATTTGACATTACTTCTGTTAAAACATTATACATTAAACACTTTAGGGGAAAAAAAATCTAATTAGCTCTGATTTGCATAATGTTTTCTTATTTTACATTAAAACAAAAATAAATCCACAGAGGATAAGAAATAAAATTTTCATCAGGAGGAATATTTGTCATCAAGTTTTAGAGTTCAGAAGTCTAATTTTCTTTAATTTTTTTTTTTTATATAACTCTATTTCACCCTATTCTGAGTACCACTCCAAAAGTATTAAGGCTCAAGACCAACCATCACCTTTTGTGATGTTACAGATTTTGTCTGATGTGCTTCTTATTCCTTCTGAGATGGATCTATAAACATTAAGATATAGCAATTCTGAAAATCAAGATGATGAAAGAAAAACAACTGATGTTCTCCATTTTTACTAAAAGACAGGATTCTCTGCCAAATGTAACTCAAAATGCTTGAAACACCATAAGTTTACACAGCTCACAGTGATTCTATACTGAAGGGCAGCCAGCATCGGTAGTATCTTTCCTTGGCATGGCCATAGTTTTACAGGGATTTCCCAATAGCATAACTAGTCTAGACGGAGACAGTGCTAACTACTGGGGTTGAGGAACAGACACATAAGAAAACATTTAATGAGGTCAAACAAACCACAACAAAAAGCACAGCAGTTACTGAAACTTTTACTGTGAAAAAGACAGGAACAGTACCATTTTACAGAATCATAGAATCATTTAGGTTGTAAAAGACCCTTGGGATCATCATGTCCAACTATTAACCCTACTCTACAAGTTCTCCCCTAGACCATATCCCCCAACACTACATCTAAGCGATGCTTAAACACATCCAGGGATGGTGACTCAACCACCTCCCTGGGCACTCACCATTCTTTCCGTGAAGAATTTTTTCCTAGTGTCTAGTCTAAACACACTTTGTTTCAGCTTGAAGCCATTAATTATATTCAGCATATATATTCAGAATAAAATGGATGTATGTTTTGTTATCCAATAACACTATAAATAGTACACTTTTTAGAATTAGTTATTTGCAGCTCCCACATTTACAATGCCTATCATTACCTTTAGTAAAAGTGATACTTTCTACATTGTTTCTACTTTGCTGTGTTCACAGATCCTGTGACATTTTGATTTCAAATTTCAAGAAATTCAGCCATTTGTATCAAAAAAGTTCACTTAGTTTTGTCTGAGATGCAAACTCTTACACGTCTATACAGAGCGAAGCATGCACGTGCACACACATACACCCCCTCACTATTAGTGTTCCTTTTCTGACTGTTGATTTCCTCAGGAAAATGTTGGCAGCTTACCTGAGTAATAGAAGATAACCAATGTGCAGCTGGGACAACTTGTCATAAGGATGACCCCTGAATCAGACCTGGCTTTAGGTGCCTGAAACATCAAGAGAGACAGGGATAACAACAGGGAGATGCTTCACCTTCCTGATTGCTGTAGCATATATAACCCAAGTATACGTCTCTCCTGAACCACATTCATGGAGTAATGACAGTTCTGTGCTGAAAGCTCATGTGTTACTCATCTTATAATGTAATCTGTTGTCAAGGGTTGGGGCTGAGCCAGCCACTAGACAAATGACAGACACTCTTAATTAAACCTTCTCCCTTCCCAAAGGAGAAGAGAAAGGGAATAAGGAAGAGAGACTTATGGATTCAAAAAGAAAATTAAAACAGCTTTAATAAAATAAATAAACACAAACAAACACAAACAAACCAAAGCAAAATAAACAAACAAAGAAACCACAAACCACATACAAATATACACAAAACCAGTATCAAACCCAGTCGCCCAATAGCAATTACGTCACCATCACCACTGATGTTGTGGAGCACGCACTGGGGAAGTCCCAGAATGGACTCAGTGGCAGATGGGAGCTGGATTCAGGATATGGATTTGGGAAGTGGATTCGGGAACACATGAACTGGGATCAAAGGCAGAATGGACAGAGTCCTCCTCAGGTGCTGGCCATTGAAGAAAAGAGCTTAACCTTTATGATCCCTCAGCTTTATACCATATATAAGAGGCATGAGATGGAATACCTCATAGGTCAGCTTAGGGTCATCTGTCCTGTCCGCTCCTCTCTGCAGGTGTGGTCTTTTACTTTATGCACTCCCAATATGTTAAACAAGATTTAGCAGTGACCTTGGTCTTCACAGGAGCAAGTATAAGCAGGAGCCCTTGTGCATAACAATCCTTGGAAAACATGAAGTATTGTCACTGCTAGAAACAACACTGTCTTCAAAAACATGCCTTTAACTTCTCAAAGTGCAGTTATTTAAAAAAAAACTTATCTGAAAAGTAAAATCACTGAACAGAATAAGTTCTGTTCTAGCTCAAACCAGACACCTGTGTGTAACAGCTTTGCATATTCAGGTTTTAAATTCTATGGATCATATATAGCATTTTAAAAATAGGCCCTAAATTTAGATTTCTGTATATAAAGCAGGATGTAAATGTGTATCATGCCGTGTAGGCAGCATGAAATGTGTTAGGTTTATGTAGAAGAGTAATTGGGAATTTGAAGGAGAAGTGCAACATTTGTCCTTTTATTTTTCTATTTAGGTTTCCTTTGTTAAAAAAGAGAAAAAAAAAAAAAAAGAAAAGAGTAGTTTTACATAGTATTATATACTGTACAGAAGGAAAATTGATCTTGAGTAAATTAAAAAGGAAATAGTGTGATTTTTAAAATTATTTTTGCTACTTTAACATTCTCAATCTGAGACTGAGAAGAAAATAAAATGATAGTAAAGACTACTTAATCATTATAGCATAAGCTGAAAATGTTTTGAAGGAGTCCAGTCACACAACTTGAATCACAAATTTTGGATTCTAAAGGAAAATTGTCTTCAAATAACATATCTTATTATTTAGTATTACTTTAAAAAGAAAAAAAAAAAAACAAACATTATTTAACAAAATTTATGTAACTGATTGAAATTGAATTGGATAACAAGAAAATGTATTTTTATAACTAGAGCACACATCTCAGTTACAATTGCATATCCATAATTATCACAGACCAGTGAGAGCCCATATGATTAGAGAAAGTGAAATCTATGGTGATATTTGTGGAACTTCAAATAGCATACCTGGGAAAAAAAAAAAAAGTGTTAGAAAATATTTGCAGTAAATTTATAGACTTCAAATGAAAATGTTACTCTGAGTCTGCTAATAAGAACTATTTACACATCTTACTTTTTTTCTGATTTGAAAATAGAGATAATTTAGATATACTGGCTAGATATTCCAGTCTATTTGTAAATGGGAATAATCATGGTAAGATTAAATGTCATTTTCAACTATGTCCCTGTGCAACCTGTGAAACCAAAATGATGCTTTTCTATTTTTGAGGCTTTAAAAGAAACAGCCTCCAACTAATCCCACAAACAGTAACACAGCAGTTTAATTAAAGAACATGTGTCTGATTCAGCTGAAAAATACAATCTGGCTAACAAGGGGTAGACTAGGAAGACCTATCACATAGCTGGCTTGTGCCTTAACCTATGCAGGACCTTAATTAAACCTCAACAGAACACATGCTTAAGAAAAGGAGAACTACAAGTGTAAAATACAGTAACAAGTGGTATCCACAACCAGCTGCAGGCCCTTAGGGTCACCCTGATACATGTGTTGTATATGGGCAGATTTGAGTTTTGCAAAAATTACTACAAAGAGCTGGGCTACAACATCAGAAGGAAAAAATAATTATAAACTTGTTTCATATATGTCAATCTCAGGAGATTGCTCAGTCTCAAGACCTTCAGAAAGGTCAAATCTGAAGCCTTTATATTGATCAGGAAGAGTGCAGGCAGTGGGCAGTATGTTCCTTTCCCTGACTATCAAGGGGCACGGTGAACAGTGCTGGAGTTCAGTGAGGCACCTCTTCTAATCCTCCCAAATGGGAGAGTACAGTCTTTTACTAGTTAGTTTTCAATTTTTCAACCAGTTAAAGCAAATTATTAGACTTTGCTATTATCTGTTATTTTTATTTCAGCTGTAAGGATGAAATTAGTAAGGATTCTGACAATGTTACTTTCCTTCCTCATTCACTTCCACACTTTGTCTAAATGTCTCTCATCATTTTTTCTTGATTATACTGATCTATGGACCCCTGCTGTTCTTCCTCTAAGTACTACAGAACATTTGTTAGTTTATGCTATGACCATAGGGGTAAAGTTTTCATACAGAAAGAACAAAGGTGCTTTGGTCTTAGGTTTTGAAGATGAAGGAATAGGAAAGTATATTACTTAAAAGATACTCCAGGAAGGTCTGAATTTCTTCCATATAGAAAGATTAAAGTTATAAAATATATGCTAATACATGTTAATTTGAGGTTATCACAGACAAAAAGGAAGCTGACTCAGTACTAAATATTATGTTGACTCTTCTGTATTGTATGTATATTATTAACTTAATCTTTGTAAGTCAGTATATCTCTGGTAATAATGTCTGATAATAGATCTCTGATGAAAACTAAGTAAAGCTCTAATGATATCTCTGACTGATAAAAATATTTAAAACGTATTATTCTCTTTCCGGTTATGACTGACACTGATGAAGATCGTTCCAGCATAAACCTTAGAGACATTTTGAATATAGAAGATATCTGCGGTTGCTGACACACACACAAATATGAATACAACTAGATTTAACAAATGGTCATTAAAACAATCTAAGGTTTGTTCTTCATTTAGCCAATGGACTGAAAATCAGCTTTTGTGAGATGTATCTATTATAGATTAGATGATTGAAGTTGCCATTCTTCTATTAACTACATAAATATCTAAGAACATAATTTAACTTTCAGCTGTTTAGGCTAAAATGAAATGAACACATAATTTTCTATTTAACAAAGTAATAATACAAAAACCTTCTTGCTGCTTTTCTTCACAGAGGACTCTGCATTAGTGTTCATGTGATAGGTTTTTTCTCAGCAATGCTGCTGAGAAAACAGCCATTCACTGTTTTGTGTCTCTTTTTCTGTTTTCTACTTCCTATAAAATCTGGGGAGCTTCACTGGCATGTTTTAATATGTTTTAATATATAATAAAAGTGCTAGATATGAGCTATGTATTCTTACACTATATAGCTGGCCTAGTTTATTCATAGAGGTGCTAAGTATTTCTGATTAATAAATATCATTGTAACTCACATGAAGTCCTACACAAGAATAATAAAAACACTTTATTTCATTTTTATTTTTATTTTATTTCATTCAAACATCAACATATCATAGAATCATAGAAACATAGAATGGTTTGCATTTGAAGGAACCTTTAAATGTCATCTAATCCAAACCCCCTGCAATGAGCAAGGACATCTTCCAAGTGATCAGGTTGCTCAGAGCCCTGTCCAAGCTGACCTCGAATGTTTCTAGGGATGAGGCATTTACCACCTCTCTGGGCAACCTGTGCCAGTGTTTCACCATCCTTGTAAAAAATGTCTTCCTTACATCTAGTCTAAATCTGCTCTCCCTTAGTTTAAAACCATTACCCCCCTGTCTCTCACAATAAGCCCTGTTATGACTGTTCACATCTTTCTTATAGGCTCCCTTTAAGAACTGAAAGGCAGCAATGAGGTCTTGTCACTACAGAAGTCTTTTTTTTTTTTTATAAAAATAAATTTTCCAACTTGCTAATTCAAATTCAGACCAAACTGACTCACCCTTCACAAAGCATACTGTGAGAAAAAAATTAACTTATAAGCCAAATGGATTCCAGATGCTCTGAGGACATGAACAGGAGTTTTCAGTTAAAAACATCTCTTTCAAAGGTAATGTGAATAGGTAATAATAAGATTATGAAATAATTTTTATATGGTCAAATATTACATTTCTCTGATTTATTACGTGTCTTTTTTTCTACTTCAGACTGTTTTGTCATTGCAAACTCGGCCCCAGATTTTGTTTATTCTTTGTTGTTATTTTTTCTTTCTTCGATCAGTAACATTTGTGCCATTATTGTCTTCTATAAAATAATATCTGTGTTCCAATATTTAATTACCAGTCTTGCATTTTTCTCCAGACACAACTGATGTATATTGTGGGGAAAAGATAAATACTTAAGAAGCTTCTAAATCTGAGCTGTCTGGAGAAAAAGGAATAGGGTCCAAAAAAAAAAAAAAAAAAAAAAAAAAAAAAATCAGTTTTTTGTTTGCTTTGTTTTTTAAATCTGAAGTTGTGTGTTTGGAAGAGGTGTTTTGGAATTCTTTCTAAATGCAAACCAAAGTAATAAACATAGGAATAGTACTGTACAGAACCATGCAATCAACAAAACTAGGAAGAGACTGTCCTGTGTAGAACAGGAAGTTGCAGTGTTTTGAGAAAATCAAAAGGTCTTCAGAGCACTGCAAGAGATTAGGCAGATTGCCATACTGATTAATTTTGACAGTCTACTTACCTTGGGGTAAATACTGCTTGAATGCTTGTGAAGGGAATAACCTCTAGTGAAAAAAAACCTAAACATGGAAAAGGTTAAAATCAGTTAGAAATCCAACAACGGAGGTGGCAACTTTAAGCAGAAAGTCCCTTTCCTAAGCAGCTATCCATCTATTATCCAATCAACAGCATAAAACAAAAAAAAAAAAAAAAAAAAAAAAAAAAAAAAAAAAAAAAAAGAAACAAGAAGGAACAGTAATATAGCAAGTAGATTTTGCCATATACACATCCCGGAATGATATTCCATAGATTTATAGCTATGATGTTTAGCGTAAGTAATATCAGGCCCAGAAATAAGATTTAAGTCCTTTTGTCAGTTACAACAGACTAAAATATGGAGTAAAATAAATCTTGTCAAATGAAAAAAGTGCTAGGAAAATTGCATTAATTTCTGAGCACTATTAGTCAACATTTCTGAAGATGTTAAAGATAATAACTTTAAGAGTCAGGTAACCATAAAGTGAGTTATGAGAACCTTCTTCAGGATTATTAAGCAGGTAGCTTCTATAGGATTTTTTTTTTTTTTTTCAGATGATCACATCACATGGGAAATTATAAATTATTATAATTTGTTACCTGCATTTGGAGAGTGTAAACTTCTTACATATTTGACAACAATCAGCTACAAAATACTGTTGGGAATATTTCAATACTTATGCATTAGCTCTTCAGGGAGAAGGTTTGGGTTTTTTTTCTTTAAAAATATATTTTTATTTGTTTTAGAGACTAAACCAAACTCAGGTCTTGACATTTAATTTTTCCATTCATCTCTTTTTTGCTTTCAAGACATAACACATATATCTCATCTAAACAGAAGGTTATTCGCTATGGAAAAAATTACAGGAAAAAATATGTGTTGTCAAAAATATAATAAAGTTGTCTTTTATAATGCAGTGATATGAATGAAATCAGAAGACAAGTAATCAATAACAGCAAAGAGTCACATGTACCTTCTCCATACTGAAATTTTAAATATTTACATTTATAAGCTATGGAAAGTTTGTTTAAACCTAAGCATAATAACAGAATGTATTCAAATTTATATCTTCCAAGACTGAATTAAAATTCACAAGTTACATACCAAGCTGAAAACTAGTATTAATATATTGTATTGTGGTAACAGAATTCTCTAGAATGTATTCTGGTTTTGGGGTTGAGTTGTTCAGGTGGACATTTAAGGGATATGGAGGAGGAGGCAGGGGAGAGACATTGATTGATATTTCCTGTTCAGCACACTAAGAGTGACTCTAAGTTCAGTAGTTACATCTTTACTTTCTTTCTTTTCTTCAGACTAAGCAAACTCAAACCAATTTGGATTCATTTCAAGTGCAATACAGGTAAGCACTTCAGTCCTGGACCACAGAACCGGAACTTGATGCTTATTCTTGATTTCACATATGAAGGGACAGATCATATTAACTACAGTTGATCTAGAAGTTTTCATAACTTACATAAGCAGAAATTGTCATGTTATTACTCAAGGTAAGCTTTCTTTGTACTATTCCTTTACTTCAATTGTATTTGACCAACACATAACAATTATACTGATTATATATGACAACAAACTCTGTTCTGCCATGCTAAGGCCATGTCTGGTGTATTGTGTCCAGCTCAGGACTCCCCATTTCAAGACAGACAGGGAACTACTGGAGTGAGGCCAGATGAGGGCTATGAGGATGATTAAGGGACTGGAACATCTCTCTTATGAGGAAAGGCTGAGGAACCTGGTCTTTTTAGTCTGGAAAAGGCTGACAGGTGATCTTATCAATGCTTGTAAGTATGTGAAGGGTGAGTGTCAAGAAGATGGGGCCAGTCTGTTTTTAGTGGTGCCCTGTGATAGGGGAAGAGGCAATGGACACAAGCTGGAACACAGGAATGTGTTCCACCTCAACATGACATAAACCTCCACTGTGAAGGTGACGGAGCACTGGAACAATCTGCCCAGAGAGGTTGTGGAGTCTCCTCTGGAGACTTTCTTAACCTGCCTGGACACATTCCTGTGTGTCTTGCCCTGGGTGATCCTGTTGTGGCATGGTTTTGGACTCTATGATCTCCAGAGGTCCTTTCCAACTCCTACTATTCTGTGAGTTATACATCACCAACCTATATGACCACATTACAGTAAGGAGCCATTTCCATTATTTCCAAAAACTTACGAAGTTTGGATTTTATTATTGTGAGAACTGTGTTATTACTGATCTTTCACTGGCTTTCTTTTGCTTGTTGTTTACTGAAAAAAATACTAAGATATGCATGATATTTTAAAAACATAGCATTAACAGGATAAGAGGTAATACTTTTCAATTGAAAGAGTGTAGATTTAGATTCGACATAAGGAAGAAATTTTTTTACAGTGAGTGTGGTTACACACTGGAATAGGCTGCCCAGAGAAGCTATATATGCCCCATCCATGGAAGTGTTCAAGGTTGGACAGGGCTTTGAACAACCTGATCTATTGGAAGATGTCCCTGCTCATGGCAGGGGGAGTTGCACTAGATCATTTTTTAATGTCCTTTCTGACCCAAACTTTTCTAGGATTCTATGAAATTTGCTTTCAAGAGGAGAAAATCGGTGGAAAAATACCATGGAAACAGAAAGAAAATCCCACTCTGAAAGTTGGTCTTTTCATTATCTTATGATTGCATGAGTTCTCCCATGCATTGTATCCTCTATTTCAGCTCCAAGCAAGACAATAGCTGAAGGAAATATGTGGAGTCTCAGATACCTACTTATAGATAACTTACAATATTTTAATTAAATGCAATGCGGTATGCTTTTCTATCCCCCAACTCCTAAATGTACTTATATTTCTTCTCCACTCTTCTCCCAGTCTTAAGTTATGTGGGGACTGTGTGCTATAGCTCACAAGGTTGGATGAAGGTTCTTAACACAAGGATGAATTGCTAAATATATACATGTAAGTATTACACACATTCAAATGTCTTACTCCCTTTACAGTTCCTTAGTGTTCTAAATTGCATATTTATTTACAAGAAAAGGCAGATCTGCTAATAATGAAGAGAGCAAAGACATGCTAAATTTTTAAAGACTGCTTCTCACATTCCAAACCTTATGTGGTAACTACAAAAGGTTTACTGGGGTTTAGGTCTAATATTTCATATGCTTACTACTCTTAATGTTTTCTTAGTTAAAAAAAAAATAAAAATATAAACTTGCAATCTAGCAGATCTTCAATATAGTTATGAAGTATTTCACTATGTATACAAGATCATTAATAACTGCTTCGACATCTACATTTGTTCATAAGTAGAGCATCTTCTTCAGTTACAGTTCGCAGTATCTTAGGAGCAAGACCATGTCCTTTTTTTTTTCCCCCCAGGTGGTTGTCAGCTAACAAGACTGAACTGGCATGCACTGCATAGGTCAAAAACCATTCTGCACTCATGTTGTACTTGTTAATGTAATCAGTCTTAAAGTAGACTGTAAAATACAAATCTCTAGAAGATCTTAAAGTAATCTGTTTCTATTCAAAGGTAAAATTCCCACTACTCAGCTAAAAACTTTGTAATCAACACATTTGTAATCAAGACTTTGAAACATAAAACCCAGTGACTGAAACCTAAGAACATTTTTACCAGCTTCTGTGTTCAATGTAGTCATGGTATACTAGAATAATTGCTGCTGGACTTGCTAAATCAAAAACTATATCAGAAAACATCAAGAACTTGACTGAAGTGCATATCCTCTGATATCCATCATAACAAATAATTTAAACATTGGCTAGTTTTCTTTTATGTTAAGAGATAAAAAAATATATCAGGTTTTCAATGGAGAAAAAGTGTTTTTTAAATAAATTTCACTATCCCTGAAGACTCTTCTTCTCTAGGGACTTTCAAAATTTGCCTGGATATGTTCCTGTGTGGCCTGCCCTAGGTGATCCTGCTCTGGCAGGGGGGTTGATGATCTCCAGATATCACTTTCAACCCCTACCACTCTATGATTCTATGATCTGGATCCAGTATAGGTTGTAATTTATTCTGTCTCCTCCATGACACCCACATCCACACTGTTTACGACTATCTGTTCCTGGGATAAATTTGTACAGAAAATAAGTGATTATCACAGTCCAAATGAGAGGGAAAATGTAAACTGTCACAGAATCACAGAATGTTAGGGTTTGGAAGGGACCACTGAAGATCATCAAGTCCAACCCCACTGCCAGAGCAGGACCAAAACCAGGGCAGATCACTCGGGAATTAATCCAGACACGTCTTGAAAGTCTCCAGAGAAGGAGATTCCACAACACCTCTGGGGAGCCTGTTCCAGTGTTCTGTAACCCTTACAGTAAAGAAGTTCTTCCTCATGTTGAGATGGAACTTCCTGAGCTTGAATCCATTGTCCCTTGTCCTATCACAGGACAAAAGTGAAAGGAGGTTGCCCTTGTCCCCTCTCAGTTTTCTCCTCTCCAGACTAAAAAACCCCAGGTCTCTCAGCCTTTCCTTGTAAGGCAGGTGTTCCAGTCCCTTAACTAATTAAGCTCAAATCTGCATTGTTCTGTTTGTTTGTTTGTTTTATTATTATTATTTAGCAGTATAAACTTGGCCATTGGAACTAATTTCATAAAATTATAGGAGACTGGCTTCTAATATGAATGCAGACTTAAAATGCCTCCTTGAATTCAGCAAATTATTCTTTTCTATCCCAGAACAATGAATCTCAATACAGAAACCTAATGAGTTTCTAGTCAAGCATCTACAAGAGGGCTGTGGCAAATCCCTTTATAGTTTGCAACCAAAGTCTGTACATTATCATATTTGAAACAGTTTGCTCATATCTTGTGCAGATAATATAAATTGTACTCTTACACCTGCTGATAGCACACCTTTGTGTCTCACCTTGACAAGGTGGAGACAGGCAAAAATACATTATTTGGAATGTGGTTGTTTTGTTTTATAATTAAATGTTTCTGCTTTGACATTGATGCATTTCAGGGTCAAATTATTGTCTTGCCTGAGAGGTCTGTAATATGTCCCTTTTACTTGCAACAGAATAAATATGAAATAAAGCAACTGACTTTGTTGGAGACAGACAGATTTAAAATATAATTTTATTGACAGCTTTGTAAAATGTAGGTCTGAAGAGAGGACTGAATGGGTTACTTCTAGATGAAAAAAATAACAAAAAACTTTTCTTTCCTGTAATAACTTCTAATCAGCTTTTATTATTATTTATGTTAAAGTAGGATTTTTCCTTTAAAATATATAATTTTATTTCCTTCTTCTCACATATAATTTCAGAGACTAAGCTGCCACATAATATGTAGTCTGAGCAATATGGGGCTGGGGTTAGTATTTTTTTTTAACATTAGAGAGGTGGGAGAAGTATTTTCAGTTAGTACAGTAAAAAAACCATGATATTTTATGGCAAGTTTGCTGCTTCTCTATAAATAAATGTATTTCTCCGTAGATGTTACTACATGTAAACAAATTAAAACAATCCTCGTATATTAATCAAGCTGAAATTCTACCACATAGGCAGACATCTAATTCATAATGCAAAAGACATTCACTGTCCTCCCTTATCAGATATTGTCACATTTCCACTTAGTAATGAAATACCACAGGTGCAATATTTCATACTGAATAACCTCAAACTTATTTAAATTCCAAATTTTAATTTGTCAGCAATATTCCACATTGAATTTACACTAATTTCCAAGAGCACTGTGAAACTTAAATTAGATGAAACCAATCTGCACCATTTTTTCCCCTTGGAGACACATTAGTACAAAATTATGTTCTTTGTATACGACCCCAATCATGGCAGGACATATATATTCCAACATACATGATGAAATTCATTAATGTGGAGAGTGTGTGAGGATTGATTTATCTTCTTATATTTTTTTCTTTGTTCATTAAAGGATTCAAAAATATTGTAACCATTATGTACATTTTACAACAGAAAGTTGAATGAACAGACAAGTTTCACAGAAAGCTTGATTTTCAAGTAAATACTAACAACTAGGGAATGTCTTGTATTTAATTTTTCATTTATCTAATTGAAATGACATCTCAAACTTTTTGCATATAGCTGACACTGCTATAATAATAATAAAAAAGTTTTCTTGAAAATATGATTTTGCAGTCAGGGAATACATTTCCTTGATTTTAGTTCTGTCACATCATTTAGAAAATAAAGATAACCTATTTCCATTTTCCCCTAAGACTGCATAAGGTTTAAATGAAGCTGTCATGACAGAAATGTAAAATATGAAGAATAGTCTAAAAGATTACAAAACCCATTCACTTATGCTATGGCTCTGCCATCAGAAACTATTTGTTCCAATTTTCATACTAGCAAATGATACAGTGTATGTCACCATGAGTAGGAAGAGAACAAAATAGATAGGAGAATGTATGGGACAGGGAGAAGAAAAATATTGTATGACTGATGTTAGAAGAAAAACAATCCAAACCAAGTAAACCATCAAATAAAGCATTTAAATATAATAGCCTCCCCCCTAAATTACACTGCTAGCATTCCTTAAATTTAAACAAATAAAATAGCAATGGAAAGGTGTGATTCTGTCACCACTGTCCAACTGTCAAGAGCTCTTTATTTTGCTCGCAACACAAGATTGCATGTCTGACCTGTGTTAGGATGTTGTGGTGAAGGACCAATAATACTGTTTTGATCATTTGGGTAGATTTCACTCAGCAGGTACCATAATCCCCGATTGCACCAAAGTGACACAAACACTCTTTTATTCTATGTGTCAGATGCAGCTGGCCCAAAGGTGACATTGCCCTAATTTGCCCACCAGATCATTCTCAAGTCAGAGCTATCTTCTCTCCTACAGAGACAGTTTCCAAGCAATCTCAGGCAGATTTTTCCAGAAGAAATATTCTGGATCATGCAGAATTAGAAATTCAAAGAGAGCAGCAGCTATCTTCTGCAGTCTTATGTGTATGATTCAGCTACTGAAACATTGCATATGATGCCATCTAAGAGTTCCTGGAGCATCTTGGGCATTGGCATGAGACTGATAGACACACTACTTCAACTGAAGGAGACTTGTGTCCTCCTGGAATAGCAGCTATCCTGTCAAACGAGCATCATCTTTGGTATCTGAAAGGCCGTATAATTAATATGTACCAATCTTTATAAAACCAGTATTTATTTGTTTATTTCTCTAATAAACACACAAGAAACAGTAATTGAAGGCATAGCTGTGGATACTTCATAAGTTAAATTATTAAACTTTCACTTAGCCCAGCTTTAGAGGGGACTATGCCTTGAGACATTTCCTCAAACTGTGCCTATCTTGCCTGTGAATTCAACAGTTGTGAATAAAAGGAATACTTTACCTGAAATGTTGCATTATTAAATTCAGGTAGTTTATTATATCTAATGTTCCCACGGAGACAGATTTTTGATAGTCATTACAAATTATACTACTACTACTCTATGAACTCTGTGAAAATAACCAGTATTAATTATATGGATTTTCAAAATCCATAATAAATGTTATGAGGGTGACACCGTTCAAATTACAAGAAAATATTACCTACCTTTTTCCAGACTATGTTGCAAATACTAGTGCCAAGCAGTTAATTTTTGTTTCTTTTGCTTTTAAAAACAGTCTAAGTGAAGCTAATGTAGGAGTAAGCACTAAGGTTCAAAGAGTAAAAATGACCTCTATGCAGGGTACATGTCCAAACCAACTATGTTGCTAAGTTTCAGTGTCAAAGTTTACAATTAGTTGATAATGTGTGGAAAAGGAGTAAATTCTCCAAATTGTTTGGGCTTTTTTGAGGCCACAACCTTCATGAAATAGAAGAATGTAAAATTCATCTTTGCTAAGAAGAAATTAGGTGATCAGGTTTCAAGGGATGAAAATCGAAATACATAGGACGTCAGTGACAATTACTTTTGAGATATTAATAAGAAAAGCAATGCTACACTGTTTTCCTTTCTTTTATATATTTTCATTTAGTTTTTGTATGTAGAGAAAATTCTTAATAAATTGAAAAATCAAAACTTTACAGGTCTCTAATTGATATATGTAGTACAATACCAGAGCTAATCATACTGGACAGTAAAATTACGGGCCCTCATTTTACAAAGAGATTTCTTTACATACATATATATTGCATTCTCTACTCTTTTTTATTCTCTAACCAGCTAACTAAGGTGTCTTTTTCTTCTGTTGTATCAATTTGTCTAGCCGCAACATTTTCTGAACTGAGAATGGAAAGGCTGAATAAATTTGTTATCCATCAGTACTTTCATTTTATAAGGATTAGAAACAAGTAAAATCAGCTTAGAAATATGATTTATTCAGCAGAGACACTACTAAGGAGAGTACAAACATTACTTTGAGTGAGAGGTTATAAAAAATGTTTTTTCCATTGAACAACAATCTCATTATGACTTCTGAAATTCAGACAAAAATTACATTCTTCAGCAGTAATAATTTCCAACAGGAAGCATTTTGAATTGAGTGAAAGAAAATGCAT
>JANIJG010022888.1:0-20227 GCA_024611175.1 Megaceryle torquata | reverse complement strand
GATATATATATGTAAAAAAATTTCAATATATTATTTACTTTTAAAATGGAGCTGGGGGGGGGGGGGAAGAAATATCTTTCCCAGAGCAAGCACTGTTACATTTGACAGGTTTCATAGAAATTAACTTGAATGAAATCTAAAAATAATTGCTATGTTAGTATTAATAATGAGAACCACTTACGTTAAATAGGCTGATAAGTAGTTAAATAAGTTTACATTTGGATATCTGAAACAGGATTTAATATTATAATTATCCCCCTATAAGAAAAATGTACAAGAAATATTGAAAGCAAGAAACTCTGAGAAGGTTCTGCTGAAATTACAGTTGAAACACAACAGTAGGGAAAACAAATACCCCATCTTCACAGCGCAGACAGTACTCAAATACCTACAAATTTCCCAGTTTTCATAGATTGGTAGTTTTTTCTCATTTGAAATCAAGAAAGATTTTTTTTATAACTCTTTGCATCCAGAAAAGTAGACAGAAAGCAGAAAAAATACTAGACATCAGATCAGTCTGCTTTTACTTACAGTCTCTCTGTTTACTGTATTTCTTTTAATAAAACTCCATTATATATTTCGGTATCACCTTCTACTGGATAGCATAGTACAAAGTGTGCCTGCTGAACAGGCTAAAAAGACATAACTAAAGTTATTGCTTTTTGGGAAGTTAATTTATATCCCAGACATTATATGCAATAATTATAACTTAGTCTTGATTATCCTTCACTTTATAAATTAAAAATAGAGCTTGTCAAAAATATATTTGTAAAATGTAAGGTAACACTTCAAATTACTTCACTGAGTCCTATGTCACATAGTGGGAAGTAATTATTTAGATATTTACGGTGTGAATATGTGTATATGTCTGTGTGTGTTTGTGTGTCAATGTATAGATATTGTTTATATCACTGATAAAATATTGTATATGTATTTATTCAACTTATAAAATAAAGATGTAAACATCTGGCTTCTAACAAATATTCTTTGGATACAGCCCATAAGCCTAAGTAGTAGATTATTACTCATTCAGTACCTATATTTCATTTCAGAAGATAAATTTCTTAAATGTGAGAAAATAGACAAATTACATATCTCCTTTATTCTATTTTTTCAGGAGACATTTCTGTTATTGAGATATCTTTTTAAAAACTGAAAAGATTTATGTCCATTGAAAATCCATATTTACCATCCAACATTCCAACATATTTTTCTTTGTGAATTTTGTTAAAAATAAAGTCAAATCTATTGCAATTTATTATCTTTTTTTCCTCTATGCCACATCCACTAACTCCGTGTTTCTATGATTCCTTACCACTACTTTTTTGCCATGAAAAAGGTATAGGGCATATTTACCCAGGTCTCAAGATTAGTGGAGAATATGAACATAAAGTATTTGAATGAATAGTCTGTAAGACATCTTGATTTTATTTATTCCAGGATAAGTCTTTTGACTTTTCAGACAAAATTCTTCAATAAGAGAATGTTTTCTAAAATTTTCCAATGAAAATTAAAAAATAAAACAACCCAATGACTGTGCTAGACTGTGCTGGATATTACAGTGTCTCAGTTTCTGTATATTTATACATTTCTTCATATTAGATCCTATATTTTCTTCTGGATTGTCTTTACTCTTCCTTAACAGAAAGCAAGCTGACTTTGTCCTCCTTACTGAGTACTATCTTGTGGCCATCCAATACTCCATTAAGGCATGGATTTTAAGTCACACTAATGTGCAGTTGCATAAATGCAAACACATGGAAATACTACCTCAGGAGCAATTTCAAATATTAGTCCAAGTGAGGATTAGACACAGTGTATTTGGGTGTCCAGTACTACAAACCTAATTGAACAGGCAACTACCAATGAACCTTTAAGTCTAGTTTTATTGCACATACAAAATAATTGCATATGCACGTTGGCTTTGTTTTGTGTTGTGCTTCACAGATTTATTTTTAGATAATAGCTCACTTCTTATGGCATTGCTTTCCTCTGAGAAAAATATTATTCATTCAGGTTTTATTTGTTTCTGTGTATTTGGATTTATTATTTCTTTCTTTTGAGTTCTAATATGACAGCAATTTTCTTCTCAGTCAAAAAAAAACCCAAAAAAAAAAAACCCAACAAACCTACTCCTGGGGAAGAGTTTACTAAATACCTATTATGTGTGTTTATTTTCATCAGTAATATTCTTAGAATCTTCCGAACTCGGTATATTTAGATAGACTTTCACAACAGGTTAATAGTTAAATAAGGAAAAATATAGTTATGGGGTTTTTTTGTTAGAATATATAATTTGCTTCTATCAGAACACGTATGCTGTGCCATAGAAGTAAGAGAAATCAGAAAACATTTCATATCAGATCATTTGGAAAAAATACAGGTTTCATCACTGGAGCAGTGTTAGCTTTTTGTAATGAGTAGTTTTAGTTGAAACACACTGAGTGAGCTGAGGAAAGCTGTTTCAACAAGTGTCTTTTTGTGGTGGGTACGGAGACAAACAAACAAAGCAGTTTAGCAAGAGGAATGTGCTAACCTGTACCAAACTTTTACTTTTGCCATGTTGAATGCATAATCTCAATGTGTATTTGCAGAGCTGGTAGACTAGATTTAGCTCTTCAGAGCTGATCTTAAACAGAAATTCTCCATCACCCAAGCTTCCCTTTTACCAATATCAGTGAATGCTTCATATTACACTAGTCTAATCTGTTAATTCTTTTTAAACAGAGATACCTCAGATAGATGCAGACATAGCTCACTTAATCTGCATTAAGGCAATGCAGGGAAAAACAATGACTGAGAGTTCTTCACCTCCTTCTCTTGTCATGACTATTAACGGCAGGCATATCAATGTCATATGATACAGGTGAGGCTGCATGTCTATTCATCCCTCCCAGTTAGATCGGGACTGTGTCTATTCCAGGTTGTGCAATCTGAAAAACAAAGATGTATTCTGGTTCTGACTCTTGAGTTGTTGTTTAAACATGAACAAATTAATCAACTACCTCTTTAGGTAGGAAATGTTCCATTCAAAATTGCCACTGACAAATGTGTTTCAGGAAGCATGATAGTAGTCTGAGTTGTTTTTCATTTCTTGGTATTTGCAGCAAAGGAAGACAGGGTGAATTAATTTGGGACAGAATAGATGGGAGAGAGGAGATGGAGCTAATTTAGAAGCTCTGTAAATCTGTTTCTCTTTTTCCATCATACCACTTATTACAGGAAAGCAAATGCATACTCATAATAATCCTGCTGGCATCAATGGAGTTATTCTGTGGAATAAGTTAACCTCCAAAATCCAGTTTTACATTTTATTACACCTTTTTGAAGTCACAGATACATGATTTGAATAATCACAGTAATTCTGGTATTTTGGTGGTCTATGCTTTCCATATAGGTTGAATTAAGTTATTAAATGGTGAGGTTATTAAAGTGTGGGATGACTATACCACCTCAAATCAACCCCCAGTGCTACATCACAATTAATGTTATTTAAAATAATGTAACTCTCTGATACTGATTAAATAATTGGCAAGACATTATATGAGATTTAATAAATGTACTTTCACAGAATCATAGAATAGTAGGGGTTGGAAGGGACCTCTGGAGGTCATTGAGTCCAACACCCCTGCCAGCTCAGGAATACCTAGGCCATGCCACACAGGAACAGATCCAGCGGGGTCTCAAAAGTGTCTAGAGAAGGAGACTCCACAACCTCTCTAGGCAGCCTGTTCCAGGGCTGTGTCACTCTCACAGTGAAGTTTTTCCTCATACTGAGGTGGAACTTCCTGTGTTTCCCCTTGCTACCATTGCCTCTTGTCCTATCACCCAGCACAGGAGAAAAGGCCCCTTCTACTTGACACCCATCCTTCATATATATGTAAACATTTACTTTAAAAGCTTCTACTGCCAAGTGATTTGATTTTTTTTTTTTTTTAATTAAAAATGCAGGTTTCAAATATACATAGTTATTTTGGTTTATCTTTGATATAAATATAACACTTTACGTGGATTACTGTTTACCATGCATTAAGGTGGTAAAGCTTCTGGAGGACATATAGGATACTGCTATGTCTTTTCAGATATATCTAGACATCTGTCCTTCTTCAATTGGATTCAAATCTAATGTCTCCAGAGGAACCTAGCTAGCTTTCCAGATGAACAGGCAGTAGCATCTCAATTTAATTGCCCACACACCAGTGTCTAATGTTGTTGGAGGTTCCCCTGTAGATCCCCCATGACCTTCAGCAGTTGCACCACTAAGGCAAGCATCTCTCCAGGGCCCTGCATTCTTTCCACTGCATCCATGTCAATGTGTTTTGTTACCTCTAGAGCACCTTGAATTGCACTAAAGAAATGATTGTGCACAGGCAAAATATCTAGTTCAAGGTTTGAAAACCCAGTAATTTCTGAGTAGTTACTACTATCTGGTGACAACCTCTTCCCATTTAACTCATGTTATCTAGTTATGTAAGAAACTTCTGCTTATGTTTATTTAGACCATAAACTAAATAACGCTCTCTAGACTTCATATAGTTGCAAATATTAGGCACTTTCCTTCTGTAGTATTTCTCCACGCGTTTCCTTGGAGGTGATTCCGCTTAGTATCAGAGAAACCCTAACATTAACCGGCAAGGTGGACACATGTTTTTTGCCTCTCTGTAGGTATTCAGTGCCATCTAAGGTATTCTCAGATATCATGGTATCCCAGCTGGCAAACAACTTCCACTCTAGTAGTTCTTAGCCTTCCATACATCTGACAATGTACCAACACAGTTTATTGTGTATAATGAGTTCTGGAAAAATGCAGATTTCAAATCTATTTACATTCTCAATCTTTTTTTCCCTGTTGGCTAAGATTACATTATTCTCGTCTATCTTGCTGATGGTTTGTATTACACTCTCATGGACATAATTGCAACATTACTATGCAAGAAGACAGATGTACAGTCTCAGCAAAATTTGGTAGCTAGAAAAGAAATAGCAGAGTTCAAAAAATCATCTGATCTTTGCTTTTTGCATTTCACATATAAAGTTTTATTAACTTAAGTCTATAAGCTGTTCTGATATCCAGAGACAGAGTTCTCTACAACAATCCCAAATCATTAAAATCTATCAAGACTCCTTAGGATATGACAGGATAACATTTCAGATGTTGGATAGTTATATTAAAGTCTACCATTTTTAATCCACTAAATTTTTACAACTAATTTTGCAGAGAAGTAGGTAAGTATCTGGGCTGCAAATCGTGAAAACAAGAACTTAAATTTTGCTTAGCAGCTTTTTCTTCTTGATGTTTGTCAATAGAAATAAAGAGTTCTCCGTGTAAAATATTTTTAAAAGATTCTAGCTTACAGAAAATTTTAGCTTTCTCAGCTGTTCAGAGTAGAATATTGAGGAACTAAAATGAACACAGCAGGAAAAAGAATACTCACCAAGAATCTTGACTAAAGGTCATGTCTTATTCACTCAGAAATAAAAAGAATAATTGCATTATATATTCTGTAGATAATAGATTTTTACATTTCTTGCATTATACGAAGTATTCATACTTCTATAAAATGATTTTATGTCTACTTTGAAGATAAGCATTTAAATTACATACACTTAATACAGTCAAATTATGGATACAAATGATTTCTTATCAGTTAGGGACTCTGCTTTGCTGCCACTGTTTCAATATTTTTAAAAAATAACAACTATATATATGTATGCTCTTTATATAATTTGCAAGATTTTATGCGATTTTTTGTATATCTAATTCCTTTAGGATCATTGACCAGACACAAACTGACCTTCATGATATTTTTTTATGCTACAGCAGAATTTTAAAAGCATTACATAGAAAAAAAAAATTATTTTTCTGCATATGCATTGTTGTTTAATACATGTTCATTTTTAAGAAGCTATGAAATTCTAGGCTGCTGGAGATAAGTATAATAATATTTTGAAGAAGAAAGAAGATTAACATCAATCTATGTTGCTTCATTTACAACTGTATAGATTCAGAGTACTGAGATGCACTAATATTTTGCACATAGATGCCTTTTCTATTGCAGTACCAATTTAAACAACACTTCTTTGTTCAATAGGATAATAGGAAAAGTCCTATGCTTATATCACCCTTTTTTAAAGATTCATGGAGGAGACAACCGACAGAATGAGGACTGCATTTACAAGACAAATTTTAAGTGCTAAAATGAATGATAGCTGACAAGGACTGCTGCTGAAAGATCCAGTAGGTTAAACAGTTTTAAAATAAAATTAAATGAAATAGAGTAAAAAATACGTTGGGGAAAAAAAAAAATGTAAAGTAAATGATTAATAAAAGGCAGCTTCTGGCCTTTGGGGAAGATAAAGTGGAATGTAAGAAGATAAAGGCATTTGTTGCTTCTTCTGATAACAGCAGAAAGAGGAAAATGAGACTGTCAGTACAGTGTTTACAGTAAATAAATAAATACAACAATGTTGGCTAAGTTTGATGTGTTAAACCATTTTAGAGGAGTCTGCCACTGAGATATTCAACCTGCTCTTCTGCCTTACAGGGATGAGATAACATTTGATAACATATTCAAACTTTGGCAGACTTTTCCAAACCAAAAGGATCTTGTGAAACTTAAGAATATTACCTGTCACTGAATCCTCTTCTTCCTCTAGATATTTCAACTTCTCTATGTCGATTCCATGTCTGCAACTCAAGATGATTTCACATGGTAAATCAAGGGAACAATTTGGGTGATATCATGTAGTTATATAGCACCACTTAAATTATTAAAATGTACTCAGCACACCTGTGGAGCTGGCAGATATGACACAAGACTTGCAGGAGAACTGGGCCATCCGCTGGGGGAAGGTATGAGATGTGTGTAGTATCTATAATACTGTATACTATGATACTAATATACTATAGATATAGTATCTAAAAGTTCAGGCACTAGAATTACACACTTTACTTTTACAAATCACATAGGTGACAGATGTTAGCCTCAGGTACTCCCCAGAATCTCCCTCAAGATTATATTTTCTATCCACCGACTATGCTAGGATGGTTCCATGTTTGTAATTTGTGTGCACAAGGAGGCCAGAAGATAAGCATGTTGCAGTGTAGTATTAAGACCATAGATTATGCCCAGACAGTGAGTTTGTTTGCTGTTTTAAAGGATCTCACAGGAAGAAGATGTGTCTTTAGAAAGCTGTTTGGACTTCAGCTCTAAAGCTTGTAAGACAACCTTTCAGACAGGCACGATGTACTGATGTTGGTATGACTTATAGCATTGCACTGTAGTTTAGGGGAGAAGTTATTAAGGTCACACAAATCCAAGCCATTGGTAGAAGAAAAAATAATCAAGCCTAAAAGCAGTAGATCTGGTACAATTGTTATTCCTCTGTTTTCCAAGTTATTTCTCAACAAACTGCATCAATCAAGATTTCAGCTAGACACTTTATGCATCCCCATGTACTCCCTTCAGTAGAGGAGGTAATAAATTTATTACTAAACAACTATATTGAGCAGGTTATATATAAGAAGGAAAAATATGACCCCAAAATAACTAATTAGTAATATGTTGTGTCACTCCTATGATGAATATTCTTCCAGAAAAAAAAAAAAAAAAAAAAAAAAAAAAAGGAAGTAATAACTTGGCAAGAAAATGCAGACTGTTTTCAAATGGCAGTAGATCTATTTTTGGATCCAGCATTTTATGTCGTCTAGATGATGTTTTTATTCAATCTTGATAATCAGATGTAGTCTATTCTGCCTCAGCTACTAATGTCATCAGTTTGATATCTCCTATCTGAAACACTAGCTTTCACAGTTGAGTTAATGTCTTTGAAGATTGAATTTGATTTAATAGTTTAGAATAACATAAAGAATACAAGGAAAATCACAGAAGTTTCCCAAGATGTTTTCTAGCTATCCTAGATGAGCTAATGATAGTAATATCCTTTTGGAAATGTGTTACTTGCTCTAACATAAGCCAGGAACACTCTTAAAATTGTCACACAGTAAATTTAGTAAATCATAAGGAAAACATCTTTAACTTCAGGACTTCAGTCTGAAAGAGTAAACCAAACAATTCTTCACTAGAATATTATACTATTCCTTTTCATAACTTAACATTTACTTGGCTGTCTATGACTCCCATTCACAGAGAGTGACAGAGAGTTGAATTTACATACTTGGGTCATTCACTTTGGATCCCTGTAAAATGCAAGGAAAGATTTTGATACCCATTATTGTGGTCCAGAAATTCTAGACAGATGAGTTTAAAACAAAAATAAAGAACAAAGAATGTTTTAAACACCCGCCCTCAAGTGAACATTGGTCAATATTTAGGGAAACTATGTGTCCTGCATATTTGCTAGCAAACTAAGCTAGCACCAAGGTATTTTCCATTGCCTCCACCTACTTCTGAATTATGCCTACGATCAAAACCCATGACAAAGAACCCTATAAGAGCACAGCAGGAGAAATTATTAGATTTCAGTGCCCAATAAGATTCTTTGACACTGTTTAATTCATGAGTACAGAAATATCTTAGTCACTATAATACTAAATTTTAGTGCTTTTAATTTTGATACCAGGTAATTCCAAGCATAGTCTGAACTCCTACAACCATGAATCCTGTTCTGGAATTAGACATCATAACTTTTTACTCACATTGTGATGCTTGATCTTACTTTACCTAGCATTGACTAATTATGCCATCTATGAGGCCTTGCTTTTATCTAAAACTCCATCAAGAAGTTCTCACGTAAACATTTATTGTGTTTGAGAGCAGGAAAGATAGAGTGGTATTATCATAAGAAAATCTTAAACCAGCTCAAAATACCAAAAAGGAGGAGCTTCTGTCCACAGATGGGATCTGCTCAGCATGCCACAGTTTAGTCCATCTGGGATCTGTCTGAACCTACATGAACTTGGGCTTCCCAGTGTCTGAAGAGACATAAGATTTACTCCCTGTCTATGTAAGATTTACTCACTATCTGTATTTCTTTTTTTAGTCTACCTTGTAAATATGCCTATTTTATTAAGTCATCTGTTGTCAGGCCTTTTCTGATCTTTTTCTGAAATCCAGATAGAGCCCTACAATATCCCTCACACTACAGCTCCAACTTGCTGCAAAAAAACACTTGTTTCACAGTCAGAATTACAGTCTTGACTGTATCTCCAGTAAAAACAACATCAAAAGTACCAAGCATTTTATCACAGCCAAACTACCATGGCTGCTGGGCTGACCATGCCCTGTGGTGGGTCAGTTGGAGCTGTCCAGAAGCATCTGTGTCCAGCCTCTCTTCACAGAGGTTACCCCTGCAGTGCCACTGCTACCAACACCTTCATCCTGCAGTTGTAAACACCATTTCCCTCAGCTGCACTGCACACAGCAATGTGCTGGTGGATGCAGCTCTCAGGAGATTATATGAGGTGCTACCTGATCTTTCAAAGGAAAAGAACACAAACATATTCAGCCTTCAGGATTAGACTGATAAAATGCATGGGAAGATTTTAAATGCAGATGTGTTTTTCAGTATGGTAAAAATAAAAATAAAAAAGCTGTGTAAGGAAAAAGTTCCAAGTTTTCATGTTATCTGTTTTGTTTTCCCCTCTTGTGAGACATACTGGGGGGATGGCAATATCCCAGTCATGTGTGGTTTGTTGATCGTTATGCTTGTCTGGACATGTCCTGGGCCTGGTCAGTACAGCCTGCCCTATTTTCTTATTAAATTCCTTTCTAACTCTTCATTAAAGGACAAACTTGGAGGAAAAAAGTTAATTTGTGTGTGTGTTTTTAGGGGTCTTAGTGCAGCAGCTAGAGTTAGATCATAGCTTGGAGTGCATGTGGCCCATGTGGCTGAACTGAGTAGACTTAACTACCCTCTTAACTCCACTCTAGAGTGGGACCTCAGGTCATGAGGCCCCTGTGTTAGTTGTGCCAGCACCTGTAGAGAGCATGGGTGTGCAAGTGAGTGTGTGATGGCTAGTAAAGATCATGCTGGACTAGTCAGCAATAGGTGAAGTGGCCTGGGAGGCAGGGGTGGGTGTGTATCTCCAAGAGCAAGACCATACAAGACTGAATACTGGAGGACCAACAAAGTCCTGACCAGGTGTGTATCTGTGTGTGTGAGAGAGAGTGTGAGGGGGTCTATACTAGCAATGTGAGTGGTTCTATGACCTTGGGGATTTCAATGTCCAAATAGCAGCAAAAAGGAAATGGAGATCATGAGGCAGCTACCGAGCTGACTGTGTTTGAGCCCAGATGCTGGAGGGATCCACCTTGTGCATATGTGTATATATCTATATGCTCTTACTAGTGGACTTTTCTGATAAGCCAAGGACTAGCATGAGGATGCTGGTGGTGACTGTGTTTGTGTGAGGGCTAAATTTGTTTGTCTCTCTTGATCTATGAAGTCTGTATATGTGGTGGATATGTGTGCTCTATATGTGTGTGCTTACTGGGAATACATGCTCAGCCTCGCAACAGCTAGCACCCAGGAGAATGGAGCTGCAGTAGTCTCAACTCTATCAGGTTGTTGGATCTGACCCAATATTTTCCCTTTACAATGCACACTTGCCTACATATGTGGCACTGAAGTCCAGCTCTGCTTCGTATCGGACTGCTCAGATACAACCAGGTGAAAGCACAGAAATGTTATGAGAAGAAAATGTCCAGCTATAGCCATTCACTGATGGATCCACTGTTCTTTCTTAGAACATCAGGTATGCAGTGTTTAATCAGTTTTCTAAGTTAAGCAAGGATAAAACATAATGAAGTATGTCTCAGCATTTCTGACATGATTATAACATAGTCCTGTCTTGTGTTTCTACAAATACAACAAAAATAACATCTCAGCTTTAATATCACTTTTTACAATTCAAAGTGAATACTGAATTCCCTGTTCTAAGGATATATAAAAGGTATCCTTCCCTCTTCCATGCTGTTTTCACATTTTAAAATTCAAATCTTGGTTCTGCAAAAAGATTCTTCCAAAATCCAGTAAAATATTTCTTCATGTTTGTATATCAAAACATCATGTGAATTAATTCACTTAGAAGATTTATTTAAAATATCATATGTATCTTGAGCCATTGAAAACAGAAATTTTGTTCAGTGTATGTTATAGCATCCCAAAAATCCAAGGAAATTAATGCATCAACTACAAAATAAAACCAATTCATAATTATTTGTGTTAGCTGTTACTTACTGTGCTTCAGGCTTAAAAGCATTGTATATCTCTCACACATTTTATCATAGCCAGTATTATTACTTACGAAAAATAAAAATCAGCATGGTTCCAATGTGAGTGACATGAATTCAGTTACTACTGTTGTTTAAATTATCATTAAGAGCTCACAACGCTAATTGTGACGTGTTTCTTTTTGTGTTAAGTGAACATACACGGATATACCATTCTGGATTTAAGGCCTTTAAACTTTACAGACACTATTTACCATAAAATTATTTGATGCAAAGCAAATCACTGGTGGACAGAAAATATGTTTTATTAGCCTCTCGCTTTTTTCCTTCTAGTGAAATAACTTCCTCTCTCCCTTCCTCAACTCTCTCTCTCACTCCTCTCTCTTTTTTCTCTCACATTGAGCAGTTAGGCATAAAGTGGACAGGATGGATGGAAGGGAGGAAGCAGAGACAGAAAGTATGAGAAGCAGATCCTTCAGCAGTTCATGAAACAGACATTTATTAATTTTACTGCTATTAACATTGTCCATTATTTGTTCTGTTAAACAGACTTATTGGGAAGCCATGGCCATCATTGTTCCTGGTTATTGTTTAAGATGTCCTCACTGCTTTCAGGATCTGACATAAAACTACTTCTTTCTCCATTTCATGCATCTGAGAAGGCATGGAATGAAAACTATGGTTCTTACCAATGGAGTCACTGATCTCAAATGTCATGTTTCAAAAGAGGAAAAACACTCATGAATGAATCAGTGCACTGTTAGAAAGTGAATCAGCATTCAGGGACATTCTCACTGTTATAAACTCAAATAACTGATATCCATAAAAAAAAGAGTGAAAAAAGAGCAATATTTTCTAGTGTTTCTAAACAAAACCGAAGCAAAATAGCTGACTGGAGATTTAAGTTTGAATTTACAAACTGTGAAATTTATGGTCACTAAATATTTCACATTTTTATGGTTTACAACTCTGTTTAAATAAATCTATCTAATTATATTGAAGGTTGCGTTGTAATTACAGGCTAATCCCATTTGCATGCCCAGAATGTGATACCAATGAGCTCCATTGGGTTATTGAGATTTACAAATGTATTGGGGGTTGCATTTATACTAAGGTTCCTTCCTTCTTATTTTTTTTTTTTCCCCCTCTATATGTGATTGGCTTTCTGCTTCAAAAGAATCATGTTTATGACCTTAAACCAAAAGTAAGAAAGACAGATAAGTCAATTCTTGACACTTTCCCACAAAGACCAGACCATCTGGACACTTTATATTTGTAACAGGTGCTTCTGGGACTTAGAGCCTAATTCTGGCCCAGATTCTGTTCTGT
Organism: Megaceryle torquata; assembly: GCA_024611175.1. NCBI lineage: Eukaryota > Metazoa > Chordata > Aves > Coraciiformes > Cerylidae > Megaceryle > Megaceryle torquata. The sequence goes on along the minus strand of JANIJG010022888.1, from coordinate 7,703 downwards.
ATGGGTGACTCCATCACTGTGTGCAACTGCACATTGCATTAATTGAAGGGATTCAAAAAGGCCAAGTACAGTAATTAGTCAGTTGGTCATGCAGAAAAGAGACTAGTGGCTTAGTGCCACCAAATGTTGAATGCACAGATGTACAGCACCATCAACTTTTGCTCTCTGCGGTATACTGCTAATCTCTGGCAGGTAGAGCAAAGATCTATCTTATTTCACGTTTTCAATCTCCTGGAAGCAAAAACATAAATTTTATATCCACCTGGGAGAGAAAATCATGCATTTGAATGACCTAAAAAAGAAACCACATCAGCATATTATTGTCAGAATAGTAAAAGTGACAGATGGGCCAAAAATGCTAGTTAGATTTTTAGGTTCCAGCCTGAGTTTTTAGGTTTATCCAGCAGCAACTGGCATATGTAATAGCAGCTATGAACTGTGTGTACATTTGATTTTAGAAGCTTACTTCTTTGAACAATGCTGTTTTTCTTTGCATATACTTGACTTTTTTATACGCCCAGGTATTCTGAGGTAGAGGTCAGAGATTGATCAGAATTGTAACTGGTGTCATCTGAAAAATTAAGAATATGCTTGCTGTGCTACTCATTTCCACTGAGCTACTTATTTCACACAGCTAAAAGTGTGTGGTGGGGGCAGTCAAAAACGAAGTAAGCGAACCTGATGTGTATTTTTTTCCTGGCTTACAGCAGGAACGCGAATCTTTTTTTCTGTATCTCTTGTGGATACCATGTGTGCTGTTGTGCTATACATTCATTCAGAGTAGTTCTCTTACAAAGTATCTGGATTGTTGCATTTCACTGTAACATAAAACTTCTAGGCTAAAACTTTATTTTGAGAAGCATGATTTTTACTTTCTGGTCAGAACAACCTGAACTAAGAACTGGTAAATTAAAATCATAGTTTGCTTAGGCCATTAATTTTGCTATTATATTTGGTCTTACCTTCTTTGCCCCCTTGAAATGAACATCTGCGCATTACATTGAAGTTATATCATCTTACAGTATTCACTAAAATAATTACTTATTTTAAACTTTTTATTCCTTGAATTATCTTAGAATTCTGCTATATTTCACAATCTATGATTATCAAACAGCAGTGTGATTGTACAGTGTGATTGTATCATAAAAATATCTTTGTGGAAAACAGAAAAGCTTTTAAAACTCTTTCTTTTAAAATTTAAAAAAATATTACAAGCTAGACTGCATTTTGATTTTTGCAGATAAATATTGTTAGCTCTTCATATACCTAATATTTTAGTCATTTTGCTTCATTAATGGGTAAACAATGTTAAGAATTTTTAGTGGAGTAAATCATTATTGGAGTAATTATAGCTGCATTGTTTTACTGCAGTTATGGACTCAATAAAATTCTCTTTTTCCAAGCTCAGATTTTCCTTTCTTTTCCTATGCAGGGTATTGAGAAATCAGAAGTATAAGACCCAGAAGACCTTGAGGAGGCCTTATTTTTTATCACTTTTTGAAACTGACAGACTTTTCCAATTATTTATATTCCAAAATTATAAAGGAAAATGGCCTACATGCCAAAATAACCAGTGTTAATTTAAATTTTCTATTTTAACATGAAAATACTTAAAATTGATTTACCTGAACTACTTTTGCTTAATCACAATGACATTTTTAAGGGAGCAGAACAAAAAATTAACTGAGCTATAATGTTCAGACTTACACTTATGATAAACATAGAAGAAATAAGATTTAAATTGTTCATGATAAACTAAAGTGAGGAAAAAACTGGGAAAGATACCCGAACCCAAGATACTAATCTTGTTTGATATTATAGATTTCAGTATTATTCATCTTCTTTGCCTATTTAATTTCCATGAATAGACAGATTAATCAAATATCCTGGAGAAAAATATTCAGAGGGTTGATCATCCTGTAAAATTTTCAGTAGGAGTTGTGTATATTCATCTCCTGGGATTATTGAGCATTTCACATGCCATATTTCAGTTCCCTACCTAATTAACATACAGAACAGAGGTGAGAGACAGTACAAAGAGATGGTGCGATGTATGAAGTGATTTGAATGAATATACCACATCTACATTATAAGATCACTGGATTTTTTTAATATCCTGAGCACATAATGTATGATTAAAAAAAACCAAAACATATCAGTTGCTTTGATCGGATAAAAAATACTGGAAACAGGTTTATACTTTAGTTGGAATACAGTATTCCTCTGCCCCCCAAAATTCATAAAGAGTAGGCAAGTTCCTGGTGTAATCTAAGATGTGCATGTGTCTGAAGTAATTCACCTTCTTATTCAAACAAAGAAAAATAGTTGTCATAGAATGCATGGATTTTATTTGAGTTGGAAAAGAAGAATGTTTTCTTTGGGGCAATGAAGATTACAAGCAGCCTACCATCATACTCAAATTCTCACTTTCCATGTACATTTGCTAAATTTACTCAAACATTTGTAATTCTGAATACTAATCCTGACAATTTTTAGAATAATATGTACTAATCCTGACAATCTTCTACTAATTTTGAGAATTGTAGAATACTAATCCACAACAATTTAGGGGTTTTTGACAATGGAATGACCTATACAGCACCAGGCTTGCTGGCATCAAATGGGAGACACCTTTCTCGAAGGGGAAGAGAGTCTTCACACAAGAGAATTCATGGCTGATAGACAGGGTTTTAAGCTAGCTTTGAAGGGGGTGGGGGATGTAACCAGACTTACTAGAGGCCCCTGTGTGTAGCAGCTCAATGCTTGTGAGGCAGCATGCTGATATTTTCAAGAACCAGAAGTTCTACAACCCCTCAAGGGTGAAAACTATGCACTCAACTCCTTCTCTGAAATGCTTATACACTAATGCATGCAGCATGGAGAATAAGCAATAGGAATTGGAGATCTATGTTCAGTTGCAGGGCCGTGATCTCATTGCAGTTACTGAGACATGGTGGGATAGTGCACATGACTGGAATGTTGTCATGAATGGCTATGTACATTTTAGGAAAGACAGACTAACAGGGCAAGGTGGTGGAGTTGCTCTTTATGTGCAAGAGAGACTGGAATGCATTGAGCTCATCATGGGGCGGGGGGAGGGGGGTGTGTGTTTGTGTGAAAAACGTGTGGAAAGCCTATGGGTGAGAATTAAGGGGCACATAAATATAGGTGAAACTCTTGTGGGTGTCTACTACAGACCACCAAACCAGGAAGAATCTGTTGATGAAACCTTCCATATAGGACAACTGGAAGTAGCCTCAAGAACACATTCCCTGGTGCTCATGGATGACTTCAATCACCCTAATATTTGTTGGAAAGGCCACACAGTGAGGCATACTCAGTCTAGAAGGCTCTTGCAATGAACAGGTGATAGATTTCTGATGCTGGTGGTGGAAGATCCAATGACTAGACATGTGCTGATGGACCTTGTATTAACGAACATAGAAGGCCTGGTCAGGAATGTGAACATTAGGGGCAGCCTCAGTGGTAGTGGTTATGACATGGTAGAGATTAGTATCATAAAAGGAAGAAGCAGGGCAATAAGTAAGATTGCAACCCTGGACTTGAGGAGGCCTAAAATTGTCCTCTTCAAAGACCTACTTGGAGGAAACCCTTGGGCTAAGACTCTAAAAGACAAGGGCACCCAAGAGATCTGGTTAATATTCGAACATCACTTCCTTCAAGCTCAAGATAGGTGCATTCCTTTGAGTAAAAAATCAAGTAGAGGAGGCAGGAGACAAGCATGAATGAGGAAGGAGCTGCTGGAAAAAGTCATGTGGAAGAAAGAAGTACACAGTATGTGGAAAAACGGACTGGTCACTTGGGACAATTATAGGAATGCTGTCAGGGTATGTAGGGATGCAACATGGAGGGCCAAAGCCCTCTTCGAATTAACTCTGGCAAAAAAAGTAAAAGGGAACAAGAAGTGCTTCTTCAAATATATCAGTGGTAAGAGGAAGACTAGGGAAAATGTGGGCCCACTACTAGATGAGGTGGGAGCCCTGGTGACAGAGGATAGAGAGAAGGCAGAGTTACTGAATGCTGCCTTTGCTCCAGTCTTCACTGCTAAGTCCTCAGGAATCCCAGACCCTGGAAGTAAGAGAAAGCTTGGAGGAAGGAAGACTCTCCACTGGTCAATGAGGACTGGGTTAGAAATCATTTGGATAAACTGAACATGCACAAATCCATGGGCCCAAATAGGATGCACCCTTGACTGTTGAGGTAGCTGGCTGATGTTACTCTACCACTCTCCATCATTTTTGAAAGATCATGGAGAACAGGAGAGTTTCCTGATGACTGTAAGAAAGCAAACATCACTCCAGTCAAAAATAACAAGAAGGAAGACCCTGTAAATAACAGAACAATCAGCCTCACCTCCATTCCTGGAAAAGTTATGGAGCACATCATGATTCTGGAGATCATATCTCTGCATATGGAAGAGAATAAGGTTATTAAGAGTAGCCAGCATAGATTTCCTAAAGGGAAGTCCTGTTTGACTAGTCTGATAGCCTTCTACGATGGTGTGACTGAATGCATGGTAGATGCAGGGAGAGCAGTGGAAGTTGTCTATCTTGATTTCAGCAAGGCTTTTGACAATGTCTCCCATAACATTCTCATGGGTAAGCTCAGGAAGTGTGGGTTAGAAGAGGGGCTGGTCAGATGGCTTGAGAACTGGCTAAACAATATAGCTCAGAGGGTTGTGATCAGTGGTGCAGAGTCCAGTTGGTGACCTGTAGCCAATCGCGTTCCCCAGGGTTCAGTTCTGCGTCCAGTCTTATTCAACATTTTCATCAGTTTCCTGGATAAAGGGATAGAGTGTACCCTCAGTAAGTTTGCTGATGATATGAAACTGGGAGGAGTAACTGATACACCAGAAGTCTGTGCTACCATCCACAGAGATCTGGACAGACTGGAGAGCTGGGCAAATGGGAACCTAATGAAATTCAACAAGGGCAAGTGCAGAGTCCTACACCTGGGGAGGAATAACACCATGCACCAGTACAGGTTAGGGGTTGACGAAAAGGAGCCCCATGGAGAGGGACCTTGGGGTCCTGGTGGACAATAAGTTATCCATGGAACAGCTATGTGCCTTCATGGCCAGGAGGACAAATGGTATCCTAAGGTGCATAAAGAATGTGGCCAGCAGGTTGAGGGAGATTCTCCCCCTCTGTTCTACCCTAGTGAGACTACATCTGGAGTACTGTGTTCAGTTCTTGTCTCCCAAGTTCAAAAGGGGCAGGGAAATTAGAGAAAGTCCAACAGAGGGCTATGAGGATGATAAAGGGACTGGAACATCTGTCTTATGAGAAAAGGCTGAGGGACCTGTGGCTGTTTAGTCTGGGGAAGAGAAGGCTGAGATGGGATCTTAATGTTTACAAATATCTGAAGGGTGGGTGTCAAGTGGAAGGGGCCAGTCTCTTTTTGGTGGTGCCCTTTGATAGGATGAGGGGCAATGGTCACAAACTGGAACACAGGAGGAAGTTCCACCTCAACATGAGGAAAAACTTTGCTGTGAGGTTGATGGAGCACTGGAACAGGATGCCCAGAAAGGTTGTGGAGTTTTGTTCTCTAGAGACTTTCAAAATCCACCTGGATGAGTTCCTGTGCAGCCTGCCCTAGGTGATCCTGCTCTGTCAGGGGGGTTGGACTCAATGATCTCCAGAGGTCCGTTCTAACCCCTACCATTCCATCATTCTAAGATTTTATGATTCTATGAATCCTAGTTTAATTTTTATACTATAAAGACTGTATATTGTTTCATCTATGAGTTACTGTCATTTAGAAATATATCCAAATACAGTTGTCCCAAATTTGTGCAGAGGTATATAGGAGTAAAGTTCACTTTCAGAATCTATGTATGAAAATATTTTATGGCAACCATCGATACCAGCAACAAGAACCATTCGTCCAGCTGGGCAGTAACATTCTGAGTGAGCATAATGAAAGAAACAGGAAAAGCATTAAAAATCTCTTGAGAAATACAGACTGTCTTTCTAGAAAATCCTAGGTCACAGAAGCACCCACAAAGCAAACATCAGCCACTATCCAAAAGGGGGTTTATTGTAACTAAAGCTGCCCAGCACTCCCTTTTACCAAATTTAAGTTTGGATGTTTGTTGGGAATTAACTACTACACAACTAATTCCTAAACCTTAAGGAAACATGAAGCAAAATGGGCACAAACTCAACTCAGGAAACCTCCCACACCAGAGTGCCCAAGATTACCACTCACCAAAAGGGTGGGGAAAGGTTCACTCAATCCATGGAGACTCATTCAATCCATAGAAGTGTACTTCGATGGGATGTGCAAGGGGAGGACCCAACTGCCAGGGTTGCTGCTCTGTGAAGGACCAGCTCCTCTGGCTCTTAAGCAGGACCCCAGTCATACCCTAGTCAAGGGGGCATTGTGGTCATTCTGATTGATTGAGGGGACAAGCTCTGACAAAACACAGACAAGTGCAACCCCCAAGCCTGTTTACTAAGGGGTCCAGAGCCTGAGGAGTCAGCTAAGCACCAGGAGGTGCAGCTTAATGGCAAGGCAACAAACTCTGCTTTGTCTGCTTTGTCTGTTGGGGGCAGCTGCACCTGCCATATCCTAACCCTACAAAGACTTATGCTTACCTTCAGATGGTTACAACTATTATCACCAGTGACATTCTTTCTTGTGTTACCAATGCATTTTGAAATTACATTACTGAGGATAACCTCACCTGACAGCTCTGCCACAAGCTGCCAGATGGCAAACTGATTCAAGGATAACACAACAATAAATACTCTATGAATTCCTTAATTTATCATAAATTTCCTGCTGGATACTCCACAGATACAATATATTTTTTCTGAACATCTGGGAGTTTCTTTGTTCTATGAATATGCATGTATATGTATTTGGCTGTACATAGGAATTACATGATTAAGTGACATAGTGGCTAATTGTTCAGTGCTTCATAGCAAACACCAGGTATATAGCCAAGACGTCCGGTATTACAATATTGTCCTGTGTATAGAAATTAAGCTTCTAAAACTCCTATTTACACTCTACTTTCACTCCAATCTAAACAATGTAACATTCTTCCAGGAAAATAGAAGGACTAAACAAAACTAAGAAATATTTAACTGCATTTTATCTTAGTTATATAATTGTGTCTGAAAAGAGTTCACCAGCTCTACCTCTGAAACAGTTATAGATATTTTTTGTCACTCTATATATAAATATTTTGGTCTTTATTTCTCTGAAGGATAAGGTAAACTCAAATTCAAGACTGTCCTGCTCTGGATCAAGATAATTATAATAGAAATAACATTAAGAGCAATGTCAAGTTTGAAATAAGATGACTGTTCCAGAAGAATACATTCTTAATCACACAGGTAAAAACAAACAAACTGAAAAAAAAAAGAAAAAAGAAAAAAAAAGAAGTGTAATTAAAAATATATGTTATTAATCTGGATTCTTGTATGAATGCCTCTCATGTTGTGAGAAAGACTGACAAAGTCTTAACACTCTAAAATGAAATATCCTTTGTTTTTTTAATTCAGTGTAATTAACTCAGCCTTGTGAAATTTCATTTTCTGTGTATGCCTCAGCATGTGCAAAAACATACACTTATCAAATATCAGTATTGCTTTACCTCCTTTTCTTTTCTTTTCTTTTCTTTTCTTTTCTTTTCTTTTCTTTTCTTTTCTTTTCTTTTCTTTTCTTTTCTT
>JANIJG010022887.1:15711-29965 GCA_024611175.1 Megaceryle torquata | reverse complement strand
CAGGATGTGGTGCTGAAGTGAGCAGCCCTCTACTAGAGGAGCTGACCTCGCTCACAGCGCTGCCCTTCGGTTTGGGGCTGTAGCTTTTCATGGCAGAGAGAGTCTGACAGGGACGGGAATGAGTTTGTCACCCAGATCAGGTCCTGCCGCCCGTCACAGCCAGGGCGCTGAGCGCAGACGGACACGCAGAGACGGGGTGACCGCTCTGGTCCCGCATTCCCGGGCCTCGTCTTAGGGATGGCGTTGATGATCAAAGGGCTCCGGGGTTCACAGACGCAGCGGGGGTCTCTGATCACCGGGGGCGGGGAGGCACTGAAAAACTCAGGCCATGGGACACACGTGAGAGGAGCCGGCCGCACGCGGGGTGGGAGGCGGGACGGGAGCGGGGCTGGGACAGCTTCAGGCACGGAGGGCTCCCATGAGGGGTACTCGCATCTCGCCCCCAGGGTCGCCCCGGAGCCTGCCGCTGACGGCCACACTCCCCCGCCGAGGTCAGTGCTGCCCGCAGAGCCCCGTCCCCTCCCCAGCTGCAGCACGGAACAGCTTCGCGGCTTGCAAAGAGGGGGAGCGCGGAGCCACTTACTTTTCTTTTTGCAGTCCAAGGCAACTGTCAGACTTGTAAACACCCGCGCCCTCTGCCACCCGGGTCGGGGCGGTGTCCCTCGTAGCAGCCCGCCCCTCGCCTTTAAAGCCACAGCTGGGGCAATTAACGAGCTGCGACTCAGCAGCGCGATACTTTCCCGGGGCAGTGGGCACCCCCGGCCCCGCCCCCCGCCCGCGGTTCAGTCTCTCCCAGCACCGGTGGGAAGGAAGAAGTTTGCCGCAGCGAAAGGATCGCTTTTGCCAGGGGCAAAACCCGGGGACAAAAACAAACCCAGGAGCTTCACCAGATCCGTCCACCCCCCGTCCCCACGCACACACAACCCAGGGATGTTTGCAGGGAAACCAACCAACTCTTCAAGGTGAGGGCTGAGCCCGCCTCCTCATGACACCCCAAAGCTGATGACAGTGGCGGTCCCAGACACAGCATGTCCCCATTACACCCTGGGAGCCCAGGAAGGAGCGGAGATGGGTGGTCGCTAATCTCTACTGCTTCAGTGTGCACAGCGATAAAACGATCCATTTGAGATGAACGACAGTTTTAAACACTTCTGAATGGGGACAGAGTCCAAGTCCTGATTGTAAAATCTGATTTTGAAAGGGCTTAAAATAAATCCCATGCTGCCCTAGTCTTGCTATTTAAAGGGGATTATCTAAGAGGTTTAGGAGCACACAGAGGAAGAGTAAGACAACTTGTGCACCTAAATCCCCTCCCAGATCTTAGGAAATCCCTCTGCACTTCACCTACCGATTTACCAAGGCTCAAAGGACACCCTCCAGCTCTCACCAAGAGTTGCACCACATGCCCAGGGAAGTCAAAGGCTCTTGTTGGAGGTATGGGGTTCGTTCCCAGCCCCACAGCAGCGCACACCCAATCTCCAGAGATAGTCCCTTCCTCACCAAGGCCTGTGCTGCAGCCATGCCTGGGGTGGGAGGGCAAGGGGATTGGTGCCTTGCAGAGCTGAGCCCTAACACCCCCCATAAGATGGAATCATAGAATCACAGAATTGTTTAGGTTGGAAAAGACCTTCAAGTTCATTGAGTCCAACCATTAACCTTACTTTATGAATCCCACTGATAAACCATATCCCTAAGCCCCATATCTACATGACATTTAAGCGTCCAGCTGTGGTCAGTGAGACATCCCCTCTGTGGGAAAAAAAGCCACCCTGTGCCACTCAGGATGTGAGAATTTTTTAATGCTTTTTAAATACTTTTTTTTTTTTCCACAGAAATATACCAAGTTTTACAGAATACAAACTGCAGGGATAATGACAGAGCATCAAAGACAGAGGATGCAGAGCACCCCTCTGTCTCCTTCTGGTATTTTCCAGGCTCTGACTCTGACACTCACTATCAGGTCATAACCCAAATTTGCTAAGGCCAAAAGGCAGAGGAAAGGCCTAGGAGGGGACAGACAAGAAGCCAGCAGCTGCAAACCTCACATGTCCTGCCCCAGGATTGGTCATGCTGGTCAAGCCTCAGCTCTGGGCTGAGGGCACCTGCTATGAGAGCATCACTGGAACCAAGCAGGTTGCAGGCAGCCATTGAATGTACAATAGCCTTTTGGTGCTGGTGGAGAGACTTGTGCTGGGGTGAACGCTGAGGGGTGGTAGTACTGGGAGTTTCAGGGTTAATCCTGGGGTGTTGGTGAGGACAAGCCCCTTTTTAACCCATCAAACATGACTGGAAAAGCACATCTGTTGCTTGGACCCCAAAAGCAGCTGCCCAGAAAAAGAGGGCACTCTGGTCCCACAGCAAAGCACTTAGGTCTGCCCTGCCCTGGAACCACAACCACTTGGTCACGGTTTGGCCCTACTCCCAACCCACTGGCATCACTGGACTGTGGAGTGATCAGTCAGCTCTCACCTTGGCATACACCTCTATCAGCAGACCTTCCACACCATGGCCATTGCCCCCAAGCACTCTTCCCACTAGAGGGGCCTGGAAAAGAGTGGGGTCTTGCATTCCCCTTTACCCACTCTGGAGGACAAAAAGCCCCAAAGAGAGGAGCCAGGAAGGATGGAGAGGTTTGGGGTAGGTAGAAGGAAGATTTGTCCCATTCACAGATGCCCTGTGCTGGCATCCCACCCCTCAGGCAGACACCAGATAGGCCATACATCAGGAAAGAGGAGCCCCACTGCTTAAAACCATAGGACCACCTTGGGTTTGAGGTCAGAGATGACCCCATCCATAAGCTCTGCTGCAGCCAGATCTCCAGCTGTCTGTCATCCTGCTACTCCAAAGCCATGTACAAGACCACCAAGCCTTTTCCCCTTTCCAAAGGGATCTAGGAGATAAAAGAACACCTCCCTGACTGATCCTCCCTGATCTCTGGACAGTAAATAACACTACAGGCACCATGGGATGGACTGCAGTCCACTCCCATCTGGCAGCAAATCCACACAAAGGAAGCACTTTCTTCCCAAAGACAGAGTGTGGACACGAACTGTGGGGATGGTCAGAAATTCACCATACCCCACCTGCATCCTCTACTCCTCTACTCAAAGCCCCAAGCAGTAAAATGGGGCCCAATGAGGACATCAGGTAAGGCTGAGTAGTGTCCCAGGGATGCAGCGAGGTTGTTTTAATCATGGGAAATGTCTGTTCAAGGGTGAAGTGAGGAAATCAAATGCACCATGGGGAGACCCATGTGTTGAGCCATGAACAAGCTGCCGCTCTGCTCTGGTCACTACAGCACTTACATGAGCAGGGAGTGGGGGGGAGGAGATGGCTGGCTGATTCCAAAGCCATCCCTACAGCCCATCCTCACCCTACCTGAGGACAGCTATTTTTTGTTAGGAGGGTAAGGCTATTGTGTGATGGCACCAGCTTGTACAGGTGAGACAGGATGCCAACCAGCACCTGAAGGGGGTCCCAGACACAGCAAAGGGAGGGTGGGTGAGCATGAGTGTGTGAAGAGGCAAGAGGGAGGCAGACCCGCTATTTGCCTGTGGCAGGGGCAGTGGCCATGATCTCTTCATACTTGGGTGGCGGGTCATTGTAGGAGATGCTGGTCTCTTCACCACTGCTGCTCTCTGGGTGGCCTGTCACCTCCTCATAGGAAGGTGGAGGGGTGGCACTGGACAGTCTGGAGAGGACAGAGACTGAATGCTCTGGTGGGTAGAGGGTGCAGTCTTGTTGGGGGGTGCCCCCAGCTCTGCCATCTCCAGTCACACGGTTGCTCACTTCTCGCTGATACTGGGTTTCCCCTTGGCTGTGTGACCGCTCTTGGTGCACCATGACCCTGGGGAGGCTGCGACCTGTTCGGCTGGCAAGGTAATGGTTCTGGGCATAAGAAGGACGGTGGTGGGTGGCCTTTTGAAGCTGGCACCTCCAGATGATGAAGAGCGCGATGACTATCAGAAGAGCTACTCCCAAGAGGGGCACTACCACATACATAGCGTCTGAGTGCTCCGTGCTGTGCCCAGGGTCCTTGACAGAGTAGACAGAGTTGGTGTAGCCCTTCCAAAATTCCATCTGTGGCAAGAATGGAGAACCATCATCATGTGCTGCAGGTGGGACAAGCACTCCCTGACCACCACCAGCAATAATCACTGCCCTCCCTAGACTCACAAAAGAGGTAGTTTTTCAGCCATCCCTCACCACTCTCACCAAGGCTGCCAGCAGCTGAGGTGTTGTGGGAACCAACACAGATGATCATGGGAACATCCCTCAACAGCAGCTAACAGTCCCCACACTGAGGAGGGAGAAATTTGTCTAACACCAACCCTAGCCTGGAGAGTCAGAACAAATTTCCCACACATGCTGTGGGAGTGCCAGCTTGATCTGCAGCTGTGGGCAGGGTGTCCTGGTAATACCAAGGTGAGGGCATTGACTGGGAAGGGAAAGTCATGCTGGAAAGCAAGGCCACAGTATGCTGCCTGCAGACAGCAGAGGACAAAGGGAACAGGAGAGGCTGTTCTCCCTGTGCTTTCCTTCTCTGCTTACAGCTTGCTAAGGTGTAAGCCCTCACACATCCACTGGGGAGCAGGGCAGGACAAACACACCGTCTTCTCCTTGTTCTCGAACACTTCCTTGACCTCCTCATAGCTGCAGACCTCCTCAATGCACTCCCGCTCGATGGTGCCCTGCCAGATCTCTTCCAGGAAGCTGTTGGCTCGAGGAAAGCGCTTCAGGACCGAGTGGGCATTCCTGGCCCCCAAGAACACTGCAACACAAAAGGCAAAGACATGCTGAGCAGGGATAACCCCACACTTGGCCTCTGACCACAGGCTTTCCTACATGACATCCCATGGGATTTTGGTGATACAGGCATCCCAAACACCAAAAGCCCTGGGCTGCAATTCAGGTAGCACAGCAGAGTGCCCACCGAGGGAGAACACACGCAGAGCAATGCAGGGCTCTCGGGATATGCCCAGACACATATGGTACCAGAAGCATCCTTCCAGCAGGGCTGACATGCTAGACATTGAAAGTGGCAGCTGCAGACCACACAGGACAGCTGAAGAAGATACAGAAGGCTCCAAAATTACTTGTTTTCAATCTCCTGCTCTTGATCGGATTTCATCTTGCTTCCCCTTTGCTGCAGGGCAAGGGAGATCCCACAGGTCAAGCAAGACCTCACAGGGCTGGGGCAGAGGTCTCCCTACCAAGACATGGGCATTCAGATGGACTCACAACAGATTGCACATCATTCCACAGTCCCACCATGTGCATCACTTCAGAGACTCCTCTCTTGCTTCACACCTCCACAGCCCCATAGCAGGAGCGAAGAGAGACTGCTGGAAGCTGGTATCCCTGCTGCCAGCTGCAGTGGGGTCATGCAAGCTCAGGTGGCTTCAGGAACTCTGTTCAGGTACCAGAGAAACCACCATGCTTCTCTCAGGCCAAGACTCAACAAGGGCAAACATCCCCAACACACAGGAACAGCACAGGTAGTCATGACTAAGATACTGGAAGGGGCCTGAGCAACCTCTTCTCACATGGCATCACATTCTTATTCCTACTGCTTTTTGGTGCAAAGGCCTCATGAACCTTCCCTTGCTCCCAAAGCCTAGGAGACTCTATGTTGCCCACATCAGATCTTCCCACAGAGCATGCAGACAGGAAGCCAGACTGAGCAGGAAGAGCATGTCCCTGCCTGCAAGAGACAGTTTCAAAGCCTCTTTCCCCATATTCTGCAGGAGGGAGACTTCCATTGGGTGCAGGGAGCAAGTACACAAGAGGCACCTGCACAGGAGAGGCAAACAAATTGTTGCCCAAAAAGCAGAAACTCCACTCAAACCACAATCTTTCAAGGATCCAAACATCTCATGCATGCATTTCATAAGACTGTTTCCCTAATGCAGCTCAAAACATCTGTAGGCTGCCACCATCTCTTCCCACCAAGCCACATAGTCATGCTGCTTCCCTTGAGGAAGACAAATGGGTTCAGCGGTCTGAGCTGCAGAAACCTATTTACCTCCTTCACCCTCAGGGTCAGTCTTCTATTGGATCAACCAGATGAACCAACTCACACTGCATTAACATCCACAGATGCAGGACAAGAAGGTAAGGGGACAGCCAGAGTCTCCCAGTAGACCAGCTTGGCTGTAATGCAAAAATACTCCTTCAGTTAGGAGCTTGTTGAAGATCAAATGTAGCAGTAAGTGAAAAGCTATCCACTTCTTTCATTAGGAGCCTTTTACCAGACACAGAAAGGTTTCCTTCTGCTTTGCCTTCCATGTGTCCTGCTCCTAAAATAATACAGCAAGGGATTTGTGAGAGTATTTGTAAATACCCTGATGGGGGCAAGATCATGGCATAAGTAACTACTACTGTGCTACACCATCCCATGCTTGGAGGCACTATGCTCTTTTTGTCCCATACAGCTGCATTTCCCCCCATGATTTATTAATGGATTGCTTCAGTGACAGTGACAGAATTTGCGGGAGGCAAACCACTGAGGTGTGAATGAAAAGCAGTATGAATGATGTGAGTCAGAGACCTTCCCTCAGAATCAACTTTATTATGTAGACCTTTTTTTCTTTTTTTACTTTTTTTCCACAAGAACAAGTGAAAAAAGCATTTTCAAGAGCCACAGAAGGCATTTTGCAAGATGGCGGGAATCAGCTTGCTTTGACTTTCACAGTTGTGGAGGGCTATCCTGGCTGGAGAGGGAGCAGGTTGGCAGGCTGATGTCTTGAGCCTTTCCAGAATGAGATTACATTGTACAAAGACACCATTGATTCCACAAATGTTCCATCCTTTGCTGGAGAATTCTGGCCTCACCTCCATCACCTCCCACCTTGATCAAGCTGCAGTATCAACTCTCCCCTCCTCAGCACTTGAGTCTGAGCCTCCTTCCAACTTCCTCAGCACACCTTGGAGCAACAAGCTTGACTGAAGATCTCACTGTCAGGGTTTTCCAGCCCTGCAGATACCAGTCACTTGACCACTTCCCTGCTTTGCTGTGCTGAACTGGTCTCTGTGGTGGGATACAAAAACAGACACACAGGCAGGCAGGTATCATGAGCAATGTCCTGACTGAAAGCATGCTGTGAGGGAGGTGTGTGCCTCTTCCTGCATTTATTTTCCCTCAGGGACTTAGAAATGGCAGAAACTAAGTCACTCTTCCCTCCCCTTTTTTCCACAGAAAGTGTAAATAACTGCCATGTGCCCAGGACCAGAGCAGGAGAACCAATGGCCTTCAGGAAATGAGAACCTTGCCGACTCTTATCTCCAGCCTGGATGCCTGACCAAAACAAAGAGCAGACAGCTGAGCAGGTATTGTCCCCAAACTGCAGGACAGGGGGTACTTCCCAAGGCCCAGCAGCCTCTGTACTGACCCCTTGTGCCTCTCCAAGTCTCCTCACACCAGCTAGAGAACTGGTGCTCAGGAAAGATCAGAGCTTTAGGCAGAGGGAGCAGGAGCGAGAGCTGAGTTCACTGCATCCCTGCTGGGTTTCCTGAGGTCCCACTGGCTCCTGGTGGCAGGCAGGCTTGGCCACACTGCTACCCCACAGCTCTGCTGCCTGGCTTGTGAGGACATTCCCAGGGCTGCTTCTCTGCAGAATGTTATGTGGCTGTGTCTGCAGAGGGACACAATGCCAAAAAGCACACAATGGTGAACATGCTGACCACCACATCCCTCTCCTGCACTTCAGGGTCACCATGAGGGGGACCACTTGGCAGGGGACACTGACAGAACAGGGGACACCTCCCACAACCAGTAAGTGCTGGTGAGCCAGCACCTGAGCTCTGGGAGTAAGAAAAAGCAGCAGTGGAGGAAGGCAGGGACCCAGCTGGGTACCATCCTCATTAACAGAAGATTAAAACTGCCTTTTAAACACTGCCTGCAGATTCTACTCCCTCCTCCACTTAGCACAGCACAGACAATGAAAGAAGGCATACCTGTCATCCTTCGGGTCCTCCTCCTGCCCAGCATGCCTACTGCCTCCACTGTCACAGCTGGCTCCAACAACACCCTGAGATCCCAGCCAGATCTCTACAATTCCCCATTCACAACTTCCGTCCTCTTTGAGATCCTGCCACATTGCTCCATGCAACCTTCATGCAGGCTGCCCAGAAGAGTGAGGGAGGGTTGAGTGCACCTTTTTGCAAACCACACGCCATCCTCCACCCTGCACCCTCCCCAGTCTCAGCCCAGCTTTAGCCACTGGCCCCAAGCAGCCCCATCTGCCAGGCACTTCTTCAGATGCCAAGACACAGTAAGCTCCCAGCAAGGTCGAGTTAGGCAACTGGCCATCCACTGGGAACACAGAGCCCCAGTGCCACCAGCCACACAGGCTGCCATGCAGTGTGGCCCCCAGGATGGACAGCTCATGGGATGCTAGGCATGGGCCACAAGGAGCACCATTGCTAGGAGATGTCAGCACAGACTGGCAACCTCTACAGAGGGGCCAGACAGTCCAAAGAGCCACAAGGAGGCCTGCCTTGCCTAGCAAGTATCACGCAAATAAAGAAATGCTGCAGAGTACAGGGAGCCCCAGAGATGTCAGCCCTTCAGCACCTCCTCTCAATTCCCACCTTGCACAGGGTAGAGAGAAGCAGAAGTTGGACCTCAGACCGCATTCAGGGATAACAGCCAATGGAATCTGCTCCCCACAGAGCATAACACCCCCCAAAATGCACAGACACCTCTTCCTTGAGAGATGGCTGCCAAACATTACCCTTCTCTCCTTCAGCACCACCACCACCTCTCCATCTTGACTGAGAAACACTTACTTGCCATGCTGCCTCACTCGGCTACAGGGGGCTTCTGCCTACCTGCAGGGAAGAAAACAGGAGAGTCACTGACTGACAGCTTAAATTTCACCCCTTGAAGCCCAAGACCTCTATTGCCCAGGGTCAGATTCATGCAGAAAGCAGGGTGCTGTCTGGTGGACCCACAACAGTTCCTAGCCAAGCAGTGCCTCTTCAGAGAGCCAAGGACTCACTGCTCTCCCACTCACTGCACAGCTGGAGGGAGACTAGAGCAGCCCAGAGCACCCTCAGCTCTCTGAGAGCCTGGGACAGGTCTCTGCCCTACTTGTGCTGCACCAGCCCAGGGAGGGCCAGGGCCCAGAGGACTGCAGACAAGCAAGGTAGGAATGGATGAACTAGATGAAGGAGGGTCCCTGTATCACCAGCAGACAAGATGATTTGTGTGTCAGAAGCTGCTGGGAGCAGTCTGGTGCTCTTTCCTACCTGTATCCATCTCTCATGGAAAAGCAGTTATCCTGCTTTACATCAACTTCACAGCTGTGCCACTTCTGACTTCTACAACTCCTACCCACAATCTGCAATAAACAGGGCCATACATTTTCTCCACTGCCATAAAGCTGACTACACAGCAGGAAAGAAAAGGATATGCCCTCCTAAAGGTTGTTGGGCCAAGGAAGAGCAGCAGCAAGACTAACAGAGCTCTCTGCACATCCAGGACAACATCTCTACAGCTAAAAAAAAAGCACATTTTGTGCTTCAAAAGCAAAGCTAAACTAAACAAAACCTCATAAAAACAAAATCCTGCAGAAGCAGAGTATATCCCTCCCTGCTTGCAGGAGTCCCACTCACATGTTTTTCACACTTTTCCTCTCCCTGTGCTTGATGCCCCACAAATTAGACCATTCTGGGCAAACTCATCTCCTCTCATCTTGTGTGATATCTTGTTGTGGCAAAGGCACAACTCAGGAGACAGGGGACATGACTAAGCAGCTCCTAAAGGGATTTTTGTGGATAAAGGAGCAAACACGGTGAGAAATAGCAGGAACCAAACCACATGCTGATCTAAGGTCCAGGACTGCAGATATGCAGAGTTACCTCAAAAGCACTTGAATCCATTCAGCTAGAGCAAGGTCAGGGACAGTACAGAGTCATTCATGGGGTCAATGGAGCCAGAAACACATTTCTCATTTCACACAAACAGCAGGCATACAGACGCACAGAAGGGCTGATGCACACTACCACAGGAGGCACTACCCCAACTCACCAACAGCCACCTTCTCAGTAAATCCAGCATCTCCCCCTGCCATATCAGGTTTCCTGTGGTTTCTGAGGTTCCTACACCAAAAGTGGCAAGAGGCAAAGCAAGCCTGAAGCTGTCTTCAGAGGCGGAAAGCAACTTCTTTCCAACAGTTTGTGAAACTCAGATTGGAAATCTCAAGTCTGGAGATTAAGCAGGAGTGAAGGAAAGCAGCAGAGCCCCAGCATTACATAGGATGGGCCTGCCACACCAGGAGGCCTTTTAATGAGAAACTGTGCACCCAGCCCTGCTTTTCTGAGCTGTCCTGGGGGATGCAAGTGCAGCTGAGAGGCCTCTGGACCCATGTATTCCCCCACAGAGTTGCTGCTGCAACTCTGAGCAGGGACTGCCTGACCTGCTTTTGTCATCATCAGCTTTTACAGTAAGACCCAAAACCACAGAATAAAACAATGCACAGCGTGGAAAACTTGCCACAGTTTCCATACAAAACCTTTGTATCACTCGTTGTTACAGGCATTCTCTCCCTTTGATAGACAGAACCAAGATGCAGAAATAAGGATATTCAAGACCAGATTCATAAGAACCCCAGCCCCATAATCCATATCATACACTGAGAAACACTTTGGGGTCAGGAAGATTTTATCTTTAATTTTTTTTCCAAATATCTGTGCCAATGAACGCAGTGTCAGAACTCAGAGGTTTATTCCAGTGCAACAGTAAGCCAGGTGTACATAAGCTTAGAAAGCATAAGCAATGCTTGTAAAAAGGGCAGACATGCCAAATGCTAATTTTTATTTACACATGCAAATACCTAAACAACTCCCCCGGCTCCAACAAGCCAGGAAAAGCTGGACCACCACATGCACTGACTCCAAGGCAAGCACCATCCCTCCTGTCTCAACACAGCCATGCAAGCCAAGAAAAGCCTGAAGCTGGAGGCTAACCTAGCAGACACCCACCCAATCCAGGTCCCGGTCCCCCCCTCCACCTTTCCAACACGCGTTCGCCTTCTCTATAAATACCCCATTAATAGCAGGTTGCTATGGCAACCATGAGGAGGCAGAAGGGATGCAGCCACGAGAGTGAGGATGCTGCAGTCGCATGTCTGTGAATCCCTTGGGCTCCCCCCATCTCCACTCTGCTCCCATCATCGTTTCCAAAGGAGGAAATTGTGCTGGTAAAATATGATGTGCATGCAGTGCCAGCCCCTCCCCAACCTCAAACAGGTCTGGGGGCATGGGGGCACACAGGGAGGCAACACTTCCTCTCCAGGCTGGAAGGCACAGGTATAGGTGACTGCGATCCACAGACACCAAGCGATGTGCCACAGCACACAAGGAGGCTGATGGCTTTCCTGTCATCATGTAGCCACGGCTGTGAGTCGCTTAGCAGGATCACAGCAATATTTGGGGTTTTCCATGCCAAGACCCCCAGCGAGAAGAGGCTGCACCAGCTACACGTGCCAGGGTCCATGGGGTCCTCACAGGCTGCCAGAAAGCCTTGCCCTCCCAGAACAGCCTTCGGATCCCATCTGACCCCAGGCAGCCGATTCTCGCACTGCCGTTGCCCAGCCTCTCCCCAGCCCCGGGATCATCCACCTCAGCAGTGCCCAAAACCAACTCCAAATTATTTCCATTGCCTTCCGCTTCTCGTGTCACCAACACCAGGTTCCCTCTCCCAGCTCACATGCCCCATCCTCCCAAATGTGAACCTGCTCCCAACTACGTGGGACCTTCTAGTCCCAGATGAACCCCACCACCACACTCCCTGCCCCACGGTCACCTCCCGCCCCACCGACACACCCCATCTCTGCAGCTCTTTTCTTCTCTAAACGCCCATGATCCCCTTGCCAGCTCCACGACTGCCGGCTCCTACCCCTCCAGCCCCTTACTTCCCGCCCCCGCAGCTCGTGTCTCCCCGCACCATGACCCCGCCTGTCGCCCCGCGGCTCCCTTCGCCCCGTGACCCTCCTCGCAGCTCCCGCCGCCCCACACCGCCGGCAGCGCCGCCCCGCCCGTACCTCATGGCGGCCTCGCGCCCCGCCGCAGTCGCTCTCTCCCGCAGGCGGGGAGAGCGAGGCCCCGCCCCCGGCCGCTCCCTGCCGCCCCGGCCCAATCGCACCTCCCGCAGCTGGCGCGCGCCGCGTTCCTCCTCCCGCAGCTGCCAGAGGAACGCGAAGCGGGGGCAGCCGGGTGGGGTCACGCGCTCCTCCCCCGAACCCAATGAGCGCTGCGGCTGAAGGTGCCGCGGTGGCTGCTGGGGGCTGCAGTCCCCTGCCCGGGGTGGTCCCGCCGGGCGCAGCTGCCGCCGGAGTCCTGAGGATCGTTGGTCCCGGGCGGGGAATCTGTGTCTGCCGCCTGCCCACACACTACCTGTGGGGCGGGCATCTGCCTAGAGCTGCTTGGTGCCGCCAGGCCTGCCCTCGCCTGCTTCACCACGACCTCACACCGGCTTGGCTGGGCTTTCTGCCTGCGGCGGGGGATCTGCTGCCGCGTACCCTGCGTCTTGCTCCTCCTCCTCCTCCTCCTCCTCCTCGTCCTTCTCGTTCTCGTCCTCCTCCTCCTCGCTGTCCGAGTCCTCGTAGAGGCAGAGAGTGGCCTGAACCGGGAAGTTCTCCAGTAGCTTCTCTCCCACACCATACAGATAGTCAAAGGACTTGGACTTGGGCCAGAGGAGCCTGCGTGGGGACAGCCGGGGTGAGAACCTCTGCCTGCCTGATGCCCTCAGTCCCAGCAGGGGCACCGGCAGCAGGAGACGTACCTGACAGGGTGGTGGAAAAACGCCAGCGCTTTGTCGGGGCCACCATCCCCCACCACTTCCTGAGTCCAAGCCTGAGGAGATAACAGTTGTGATGGAACCTGCCCTGGGACTCCTGCTACTCCCTCCTGCTGGCACATCAGCCACAGGGTGCAGGGGTGTCCCAGCTGGCAGCAAGGGAAGGGTCCTTTCTCTTCCGTCAGAGGGGTATGATGCCTCACAGACCTGAGAGACCCTGCAGGGTCAGCCTGCACTGAAGCCAGCATCTCCCCCTTCATCTGCTCCTGGTCCTCATGCCACCAGAAAGGAAACTGGCATCTACCCACCCCTGATGGGCTTTTTGCCAGTGTAATCTCCGCAGGTACTCAAAAGCTCATACCCAGGCATCCCGCTAACCCCCTGAGGAATGCCTGCCAGGCCTGAGAACAGGCGGCCTTTTCAGATGCCCGAAGCATGTCTGTGCCAGCTGTAGCTGCCCAGGGAGGCCTGCCGGGCCCTGCCCCAGCAAGGCTGTGGGGCCTGTGGGGCAGAGGGGTGATGCACTAGGCGAGGTGGGCATGGGGCTGCTATGCAGCAGTGCCAGCATTGAAGGAGTCTGGGCTGAGAGGCTGGTTTTCTGCCAAACAGGGACCCCAACCCTAACAGTGGGAAAATGGGTGGGGTGGCGGGCAGGGGGATGTTGCAGCAGGAGGTGTAAAACTCACAGTGTCTGTCTGCTCTCTCTGCTGCCTGATGTCCTTCTCTGCTTGGGGCAGCCACGGTCTCCAGAGAGGCGGGCATCTAAGTGTGGAGAGCAGGTTCAGCACAACGGCCACCCACTCTTACCCACCCCTCCCTTGCCTTGCCACCCCCAGTTCATCATGCACCCCCAGCCCCCAGCCTCACCCACCAGCTCATGCCCAGGTGCATGGTTAGTGTGCCAGGCACACGCAGGTGCACTCCTACCACCTCACCTACAGTGCTCACTTAGCCTCAGACCCCAACACCCCTGACAGCCCCTAGCACTGCTCCCTGGGCTCTGCACTCTCTCACCCACAGCCACCAGGATCAGAGAGGTCTCCATCAGAACAGGGAGCCACATAGCCTTCATCCAAACCCAGATGGAACCTTTCTCATCCCACCTTCCCCACAATTCCTGCCCTTTCCACCCTTCCCAGTCTCCATAGGTCATGCAGCACCCAGGTACCTTCCACCTGCTCCAGCCCCAGGACTGGCTGCAGACATCTGGAGCCTCTGGGGAGGCAGGCAACAGGCAGTAACTTCCATGGTGGCAGGCAAGTGTCCTCTCTGATTCTGCAGACCCTTGGTAAGGATGCATTTATAGCTCTGTCCTAGCTGGTGACATAAAATCTTTGGGACAGGGGCAGGGTAGGAGAGTGCGGAACTTGGGGGGGGGGGGGGGGGGGGGGAGGCGGGTGTGGTGGGGGTGGCGTTATCTAAAGTGGGTAAAAAGAGGGGGGGGGGGCGGGG
>JANIJG010022887.1:0-15701 GCA_024611175.1 Megaceryle torquata | reverse complement strand
CCTGAGGGGGTGGTGGAATAAGGTCGGTGGGGGGGGGGGGGGGGGGGGGGGGGGGGTGGGGGGGGGGGGGGGGGGGGGGGGGGGGGAGGGGAAGTGGTCTCTGACGTGTGAAATTTGTCCCAGTTGTGTAAACAGAGGACTGGGAGGAGGCTGGGGCAGAGGGGCTGCAATCTCTGGTGGAAAAACAAAACACAGAAGGGAAAAGTTGGACACCATTTGTGAGAAAATCCCCAGGGGGCAACAGGGGAGGGCAGAGACAATTAACAAGGATGATGATTAAGTGTTCTTTGTAGCCATTTATATAAGGGTGGGGGGATGTATGGAAGGGATGGGGAGTACTGAGGCAGCATGATGGGCATGTGATGGGGACAGTGCAATGGCCATATGATGGGACAATCTGATGGGCAGTGCCATGGGGAGAGTGTGATGGGCTTGTGAAAGGGACAGGACAGCGGGCATGATGAAAACCATGCAATGCATATATGCTGCAGACAGTGTGATGGGCTGCAGTGGTGGCAAGCACAGAGCAACCAGGAGGCAGGTGATGGGATGCTAAAGAGACGACAGGAAGGAAAGATGGACAGCAGGGGTAGAACCCAGGTGCAGTCAGGCCAACGGTCCTGCTTAGGCATCCATGGCCCCTGCTTGTATTGCCCCAGGGAGTAGCCAAGTCCCATTGCTGCACTGCTGGCGTGGTGGGGAGAGGATGTGCTTTCTTATACTCCCTGCCCTCTCCTTTGGCTTTTTGAGATGTGGACCATACCAGGAGGTACAGAAAAGCTTTTCAATAGTAGGGTTCAAGGCTCACGCCCCCCCCCCCCCCCACTCCTGCAACACCACCATCTCTTCCCTGCCCACTACTCCTGCTTGAGCATTCCACGCAAGGTACTTCTGGCAGACAGGTCACCTCCTGCTCCCAGGAGGGTTTCAATTTGTGACAAGTAAAGAAAATAGCAAATGGTCTTTGCTGTAGCTCTGCTATCAGCATCTAAACACCCCTGTCCAAACACTGGCTGGGCCCTGCTCAGCTCCAAGCACAATTTGTCACCAGGGGCCCTCCCTGTCCCTCCGTCTGCAGCAGCCGGCAAGTGGGAGGGGGCATGGGACCAGAACATTGCTGTCTCCATTTGCTCCTCATTTGGACCAGGAGTCTTACAACAACAAATCCTGTGGAGGACAAGCAGGCCATGAGTGAACCAAAAGCTCAAGATCACCCAGAGAGAATGGGGAGTTCAACCTGCTGGCATTTCACTGCCCCTCTGACCCCAGCACAGGCAATGCATCCCAAAGCAGATGGTAGTGGCACACAGTCACCTGCCAGCCACCAAGGCTGGCCAGAAAGGTGACAGTAAGCCACAAACTTGACCACTTAGGCAAATCTACCCTGATAATTAACAGACAACAAGCAAAACAAAGCATTGCAGCTCTCCAATTCTTCCCGACACTGAAAGGGTTTAATTCTGATCTGCAATAAACCTCTGATCCAGGCTGAGATTTGCAGGTGGATTTTGCAAAGCCATAACTAAACAATTCACAGACCCTGATCCCCAAGGCTGGGGCCCCGACCACTTGCCCTGCCCTGCCCAGCCACCTCCAGTCCTGAGTGTCCCCAGCCACAGCCACCCTTGGTCCTGCACCGCATCTCCAGCCACCTCCGTAAGTACCGCAGAGCTCCAGCATGATCCTCCCATGCCTTTTTGCTGGTACCTCGAGCACCCCGGGTGTTTTGGTTTTTTTTTCAGCAACACCCCTGAGAGTGGGAGGTCTTGGTTAGTGCACAGGAAAGGAGAAAGAAGGTTGAGAAACTTTGGTACCAAGCATCTGAGGTGCTAGTGGGAAACAGGGAGAAGAGCAGAGGCACTAGGTGGTCACGGCACTCTAAACTGGGAGCATTCCCAGGGTGAGAGGCCACCAGCTGTGGTGTTGCATGGGTTCAGTCTAGTTTCACAAGAAACTACAGGAGGAGGAATTTTGAAACAAGGCAGAGGGAAAACAAACACCCCACTCTACTGCCACTGCCTCTGCCAACCCACCCCACCCCTCTGTCCACACCCATGGTTGTGGGTAGGAGATGGCACTGGCAATAAAGAACCCTGCTGGTGGCAGCAAGCATGAACTGCACCCCAGTGGCTCCAAGGGACAGGTCACCCTGCTCAGCTGAGGCACTCCCAGGAAGCATTCCCAAGGTGCTACCAGCATGGTTTGCCCTGATGTCATTTTGCTCTCCGTGGACCTCCAGGCTTTCCTAGGCATGCAGGGATCACTGTCATATGCATCCCTCTCCATTGTCCCCAGCAGCACGGGAAGGCAAACAGCCATGGTTCAACCTCAGGTGGGTGCATCCTGTTGTGCTGCCAGAGCATCAGCAGCTCAGGGTGGGTGGTGAGTGGCTACGGATGCTTTGAGTGAGCCCCGTGCAGATGGAGATGAGGTGAAATCCCTCTTCCTCATCTTGGGGAGCCTCAGGGCCATCACCTGAAATTACCTCTGTCAGTTCCCAAATAATATGGTGCAGCTGTAGCTTTTTTGCTTCATTGGCTTATGACATCACAGAAGACAAGGGACCCCTAGGAAGGTAGCAAGCACTTTCCCCCTGCCAGTGGCTAGCTCTCCATCTCTGCATGCAGCCCAGGCACAAGGGAGGGCTTTGGCGTCCTTCCCGGGCAGCGCTGCTCTGCCTCTGAAGTCTGGCTGAAGAGATTGCAGAGGTGAAAGTGCGCTTGGCACTCCTCCACAGGCTTGGGTCAGTTGTTAATCAGCGAGGGATTCCTTTCCACTCTTGCAGGTAACCTCTCCTCCCCCCAGCTCCCACCCACGTGCCAGTGCCCGCACAAAACCAGCACCCCTGGGAGCAGGGTGGAGCTGCAGTGCAGTGAGCAGAGCCACCAGCAGGGCCACAGGAAGGTAAGCGCACAGGAGCGGGCTGCAGCAAGCGGGGCAAGAAGTCTTGAACACTGGGGAGGTGACAGCCAGCCCCCACCATGGTCTCCATGGGATTACAGCTGCTGGGCTATGCCTTGGCCTTCCTAGGCTACATCGGCACACTGACAGCCACCATGCTGCCCAGCTGGAAGACCAGCTCCTACATTGGCTCCAGTATTGTGACAGCTGTGAGCTTCACCAAGGGATTGTGGATGGAGTGCGCCACGTACAGCACAGGCATCACTCAGTGTGACATCTACAGCTCCCTGCTTAACCTGCCTGCCGACATCCAGGCAGCTCAAGCCCTGATGGTGAGCTCCTGCACGGTCTCCTCCCTTGCCTGCCTCCTCACTGTCATGGGCATGAGGTGCACTGTCTTCGGCCAGGGCTCACCAGGCAAGGACCGGGTAGCAGTGGCAGGTGGGGCAGTCTTCATCCTCGGAGGGCTGCTCTGCTTCATTCCGCTGGTGTGGAACATTCATGTGGTGCTTCGGGATTTCCGCAACCCCATTCTCCCCGACAGCATGAAGTTCGAGCTCGGGGAGGCACTTTACCTGGGCATCATCTCCTCCCTTGTCTCCCTCGTTGGTGGCTTCATCCTCTGCACTTCCTGCCCTGACCGGGACCCAACAGCCACCTACTCAAGCACCTACCAGCCTCAGCTGCTGTCAGGCAAGAGCCCCCGGCCCTCCGTCAACCAGATGCAGAAGACCAAGAGTGAGCTCAACTCCTACAACCTGACAGGATATGTGTAGCAGCTGCAGGCAGGAACCAGTCTGGCATCTATTCTGGTTCCCCAAGACATCTGGACTGGCACCGAGGGAGCACGGTAAGAGTAGAGGACATGGCAGCATCATCTCAGCCCTCTCTCTCACATGCTTGGGGGGTTTTACCCCACTCTCTCCCTGGGAATCCTGAGACCCTTGTGACTGCTCAGAGATCCCAGCCCCACACTGGTGAAGAACCCCAAATCTGGCTTTTGTTCCCTCCTACATGCTGCCACCCTGCAGGCAGCCCCTGGCACTGTGGGACCCTAGCCCACAGTCCCTGTGAGCCTGCTTGGATGGGGGTGGGTAGTTTTGTGCTCCCAGTGACCAGCCTACTGGCTGTGGAGGCATCACAGCAGGGTCAGGGCCTCTGAGTGGGTTCAGTCACCACTGTGGGCATTGAGTGCTGTTTGCAAACTGATGTCGCAATAAATCTGTGTCTCTAGCCAGGCTGTGTCTGACCTTTTCTCTGTCACTGAGGGGCCGTGGCAGCACCCTCAGCAGGGTGGGTTGTAGCGGGGGCCACCCTCACCCATTTAGTGGATCCGTAGTGCAGATGGTGACCTTGGCCCTCTGGCCTGTCCCCCCACATGCACCCCATGCCTTTGCTGCCCAGGAACCCAGGCAGCTGGGTGTGCTGTCAGGGGAGGTGTCACACCCCTGCATGGTTTGCCTCTGAGCACCATGCTAGGAGGCTGCCATATGCCACTGCTAAGAGAGCACCATCAGGGACAAGCACAGCTCCCTGGGGACTAATGGCAGGCAACACCCTCCCCCAGCCTTGCACATTTCTAAGGGTGCAGGTATCACTGTGACTGGAGTGCCCACAGGGGCACTGCCCCCCAATGCATGTGGCACATCAAAAGTCCCAGGTAGTGGAGAGATCCCTGGCATCACTGCATCTGCAACACAGGATGCTGTGAGCACCAGCATCCAGAAGGCAGTGCAGTCCTGAGCACCTGAGGCAGCCACTGGCCACAGCAGAGGCTGAACACTCCAGCACAGTTGCAGAGGGGTCTCACAAGTGGATCCTGAGCCCAGGGATCCTTTCAGGGGCTGTTTTGGGAGGAAAAACACCACCAGCATGGCATTGGTAACCCACAAGAGATGGGCAGGCAGGGGCCAAGAGCGGTCTGCATGACCCTTTGGCAGCATGCTGTGTAGTTGCAGCCCTGCACGGTAGCAGCAGCATGACAGCTTACACAAGCTGCTGGTGGGACCAGGGGATGCTGGGTGCATGCCAGGGCACAGCAGGAGGAGAGGAGTCACTGGCAGCCCAGCCCTGCAGCCCACCAAGAAGCGAGTACATTTTAACCACCATGTTCCCTCTGAAGTCCCACCACTGAAGGCAAGATAGCCCCTTGCCACAGCACATGGCCACCAAGGGAGCCCCTTGCCCTGGGCTCCTTCTCCACCAGGGAGCAGAAGGCTTTGGTCTATCTGCTGGCCTCTCATAAACAATTTAGAATGGAACCCTGAGAGGAGAGGACCATATTCCCCACTCAGACGTCACCACCACCACCAGTGAAATCCTGTTTGATGGAGAGTTAACACTCTCCTGGTAAGAGCAAGTCTTGCTTTCTCCTCTCCTTGTGAAGCAAGGGACCTCCTTGTGAAGCAAGGGACCACCCAGGGGCTTATCCCCAGGATGATGCTTAATGGAGAAGACCAAAGTGGATTTCAAGACAAAGGCCAGTCACCCTCTTTCCATGGCCAAGGGACAAAGCACTGCCTCAGCCCTGGGCCAGCTGAGTTACTTACTGGTGCCCTTGGGAAAAGAAAGCCTTGGGTACAGAGGATGGGGGGTGCAGGGGGCTTAGCCTGCATCCCCCCCAGGAGATGCCCCAAATTCACTTAAGTCCTTCAGCCATGAATGTTTTGTTTCTGGGCAGCTGACACAGAGAGGAGGCAAGAAAATAGTTGGTCTGAGAGCTCACACCTCCAAAGAGGAGGAATTCCTAGGTGTCATGTACTCACCCTTCACCTCCCACCCCAGGCTGGGGGGCCAGACAGTGCTGTCCATGTCTTTGGTAAGGGCTCCACTAATTAAACAAAGGGGCATTTGAAATACTTGATTGAGCATTTGTTTGCTTGGTCACTGAGTTTATTAACACTTTAATTAAAGCAGCAGAAGGGAATATTTCTGGGTTTAGAGGAGTCAGCTTTTTCATAGCTTCGCCCTGAAGCCAAAGCAGCTGGCACAGACAAGGACAGGCAGAGGGAGGTACAGAAACACCTGTGGTTTGGGCCGAGGAGTACAGGGCAGAGGAACCACAAGGGACCCCAGTGTCCCCAACAGTGTCTCAGGCTTTTTTCTCACCTGTGCAATGCCAGACCTCCATTCCATGGGTGCAGCATGCCAGCTCCAGATGCAGCACATCTGGAGAGGAGCTTAGAAGCATCAAACTGAAAAGGGGGAAGCCTTTCCCCAGCCTCCTGTGCCTCTGGCCCTGCCAAGAGGGAGCCCCTTTATTAAGCAGGTGGACTCTGGGAGAGGAAATTTTCTCCCCTCCAGCTTTCATGGCCTTTGAATACACTCAAAAATATGAAACTTGGCTCCAGGGCAAAGCAAGTAGAAAAGGATTTCCACTTCTTTACCAGCAGGAGCAGAGGACAGAGAAGGGAAGGACACTGGGTGCATGAATACAGTGCCAGTGGTTATCTCTGCCTTGAGCAACAGCAATGTTCCCCATTATTGATAAGCTGGGTCTTTGAGGGCAGGCTGGATGTGGCCCAGCCCAGGGCCAGAGAGGACGGGAGCCCAGATTGCCCCAAAAGCCATCCCTGCTCACCGTGAGCATGAGTGAAGCGATGGATCCAGCTGGCACATCACAGAGCCAGCCCCTTGGGTGACCTCTTGCCCCTTACCAGCTCAGTGACAAAAAAATTGAGCATGCTCAAGGTTTTCCTGGGGGAGAGCCACAGAGGAGCATGTTCCCAGCTCAAGACAGGAACATGATGCAAGGGGGACAGGCAGCCAGAGGGAAAGCAGAGGAAGGGTGGGAAGAGGGCGGGGTGGGGAGTGGCTCCCTCCTCCAAGCTCCTGGTCTGGAGCCCTCACCTCACAGGACAGCATGGTGGAGCAGGGAGCCTTGCAGTCCCTCACTGGAGGGCCAGGTTGCAATACCTAATCCCTTGTCATAAGGAAATGAGTCCTTCCCCTCTCTTCTTCTTGCTCTGGATGGTGCCTCAGATGAAGAAAGGGGGCAATAAAATACAAACACGTCCATCATCAAAAGCAATTGAGGCACTATAAACTCCCAGCACATCCAAACCTGCAACTGCACCTGGGTGAGAGGCTGCAGCCTCATTGGAAGGTCATGAGAAACATGTAAAAAGTCCTGACTTCTTCTGAAGAGGGAATGACACATGCTCATCACCAAGGTCTTTGCAGTCGTCCCTTGCCCATCAGACACCTCCAACCACAGCAGCCCTGGTGATGCCCTGGTCAAGGCACCCTCCTGTTTCCCTTGCCCCACAGTGCCCAGCTGCTGCCCCTTGCAAGTGGAGCCTTTTCTCATGCAGAGTTAGGGATGTCCCAGAGGTGGGAGGGCACAGGTTTGTCACACACCTCACCAGATCCCATATCTCCTGCCTCCTTGGAGCCCTCTGGGCAAGCAGAGCTTAGCTTCTTCTGACATCCCTGACCTGTTCCTCATTCCTGCCTAACACAGCTGAGCTGAAGCAGCAGCAAATAATCTGTTCTCTGATGGGTATCAAGCCAGATGCTGGGAGATCCTGTCTCTGCCTACAGCCCCCAGGGAACCTCTCACATAGGAGAGGCAGAAGGGCAAGAAACATAGGCCAAGTTCCTGATGGGCTGAGGACTTGGAAAGGGCCTCCACATTCCTCCACTCTTTCCCCACCCATGGCACACTTCCAGCTGTCTCCTGTGCTGTGCCGGAGCTTCCCAGCCCCGTGGCAAGCCAGAGCTGGTGTAGAACAGAACAAACTCCTCCTACCTATGGCGTTACAGCAGCCTTTTCAGGAGCAGCAGAGGATGCACTATGGAGAGGGGCTGTTCTCAGGCACTTTAAATCCTGACTCCCAGGCTGAGCTAAGCAACAGCTCAAGTCATGGACTGTGCTGGCCTGCCCCAGCCTAGAGCTGAGCCCCACCTGATTTCCCCACTGGTGGTCCCACACAAGCCTGGGAAACAGCCTTATGGTTTCACCTCAGAGCATCTATGCTTCTCAGCTGGCAACTGCACTCATATTTTACCTTCAAAGGTTTCCTGCCCTCCTAAAGCCTTGGAGGTGGCCCCATTTGGAGTGACACAAACAGGACACTGCCATGAGACCACTGGTACCTGTCTCTTCTGGTTTTAATGGAAGGTGTTGCAATGGAGGTGAGGGGTAGTGAGAAACCAGCTTCTCTTCAGAAAATACCTTCAGTCAGAGGAAAAGCCTGTCCACAAACTCATGACTTTCCATAGCCTTCTGGAAGAGACCTGTTTAAAGGTGCTTTAAAGATCTTTTGGTCTTTAAAGAAAGATATGAGGGAAACGGGGCAGAATGAACTCCATGGCACCACAGGGGACAGAGACCATTGGGTGCAGCAGAAAAGATTTCTAGAAAGCATTTTCCTAGCTGGGTCTGAACAACAGCTCAGATATCTATCAGAAGAGTTATAAAAAGTGTTTATGTTGGAAAACCCTGATACCTCTGAAGAGGGCACAGAGGTTTGATCTTCCAGGCATTATATTACCATCACATTCAGATTTATTTGTAATTTGAGTTTAATCTACACTAGAGGAGCTTCAGGTTAGTGATTTCAGAAAACCTAGCATGCCTACGATCTGTAGGAGCAAGAGCAGGCTTTATCAGTAGAACCTATATTAATTCAGCAAGCAAAATAAGCTCTATTAGCAAGACACACTTTTATAGTGGTGTAAACATAAGCTTTTTAAGGGATTTTACAGAAATACAAGTGAAAACAGAACGTGCACCTGGAAAGCTGGCCTAGAGAATTGAAGAGAAATTGTCCTGCACCCTCAGCAGTTCCTCTGCCAACTGATAAACAGCACTGCACTGCACAAAAGAGATGAAGACCAGAGGATTCCAAATGCCTTTACACAGAGAAACTGAGCTGCAACCACATCAGACATTCTGCAGAGTCATCCCAAGCAATCCAGTCTACCAGTCTGTTGTCTCCATACTCAAGGTACACCTGAGGACAGCTTCTAACTTGGGTTCATACCTAGAAGACACTCAGACCCAGATGAGCCCCTCCAAGCTCTGTGCTGTGCACCTGGAGTCCGGAAGAAACAAGTCACCCCATAAGCAGAGAAACGAGGGAGGCTTCACTGCTCAGGATTTCAGAGGAAGAGTGTGCTTTGATGATTTTGTGCTTTGATGCTTTTCCCGCACCAGAGAACTAATCAGGTGTCATCTTCTCACAGAACTTACAACACCCTTTATTTCTGGGATGTCCAGCCACTAAAAAAGGCTGCAAGCAGGGCAAGACCCACGTCACAAACAGTATGATTGCCTTGAACTTGCTTTCCTAGAAAAGCTGTTTCTCTGGGTTTCTCGGGTCACTGAAGCAAAGTCCCACACCACTGGCTATATCCAGCAGATGCTCCCAAGATTGCTCTAAGAGATGCATTTTCATTACCTCAATTTTTAGCCTTTTCATTTTGAGCAGGGTGGGAGCAATTCCATCCTTCGGTATTTTCCAGGGCTTAGAGAAGCCCAAGGAGTCTGCAGGTATTACAGAGCAAGGGGCAGACAACAGCCATCACTGGCACCATGACCATGATGTTTTCATGCCCTTCGAGCTACTCCCGTACACTTTTACAGGAATGAGGGTGTTGCCCTTTGCCTTTGGATTTTCTCCCAGATGCAGCAGAGGTCAGACACCACATCTCAAAGACTGTGGGTAGGCAAGGGAGAAATTAACCTCTGATCTTCCCCATGACCGAATGCTTCACCATTGGCCTTCTGTTCTTCCCAACTCACCTTTATTTTAATGGTGTTTCCAGATTGCAGTCTGGCAGGTCATTTCTCCCCTGGCCCAGCTGCTGGCCTATGCAAGGCTGCTCTCTCCCTGTCCATGTAGGCAGAGACAGCACAGTCTGCCTTCATCCAGGGGAGGCTGTCAGATGGAAAAAAAACAAATAGCTGCTTGTTTCCAGGGTGAGGAGAGCAGGCACTTTGGGACTAGTGATATTCCTTAGAAAGGAGAAGGACCTCTCTGCTTCAAAGCAAAGCCCCTGGAAGGAGGAAAGCAGGCCCCAGCACAAAGTCCCCATTGCTCAGCCCTGTGGAACTAGACTTCAAGAACTGCTGCTGCCAGGAGCAACTAACACACATTAAATTTCCAGTTGCCCAGGCAGACCTGGCTGCAGGAGACCTGTCCCTGTAGCTGACATCCCACAGTCTGCTCACACTTGCTGTGAGTTACAGCCTCCTTCACAAAACTGAAACATCCCCTCTCTGAAGACATGCTAGGGTGACGAGCATCCCATGGGCTGATTTCCAGCTATTAAGTCTGCAACTGAAAACAGGTGAGTTTTACCACACAGGTCACAGGCAAATGTAGCTAATCCATCCACCTTCAGTACTTCTGGCTGATGAAAAGCCTCAGGAGAAATAAAAGGAATAACCAGAGCAAAACACCCTGTAAAGACAGGGCAGTCTTATATGAACAGACAACTTTATCCTCAGCTCTCCCTCGGTGCAGTTACCCTTTCCCTTGGGACATCCTTGCAGAGCAGAGCGAGGCTGCCCACAAAATACAGCGCTAAACCTCACAGCTCACTGGTGGGATGAAGATAGCTGCACAGCCCGCAGCAGCATGAGCCAGCTGGAAACCCAGTAGTCCTCTTCCCTGGCTCCTTGCATGGCCTGCTTGCTCCTGCACACCTCTCACACTGCTGGGAAGCAAGGGCAGGACAGGCTGGGTTTCTCTCTCAAGCCTTGATGGAGCTGCCAGGTACAGCCCTAGGACTTCATGGGACACCCCATGGTAGTGACAGGGAGGAAGTGGAGAGCTCTGGGAGCAGAAAGCTTTGTCAAATGGTCTTATTTTTGAGATGCTTTTCTGATATCGTCACATGCAATTAGTGTTTATCTGCACTACACAATCCCCCAAACTACTACAGTATCAATCTTCTGGCACAGGCACTGTTGGGTGAGCTTTGAAAAGAGCAGGAGAAAAATGCCAAGATTCAGAACTACATACTTTGATACCAGTTTATCTAAGGCAAATTAATAGCTGCACTCTTTGCCAAGTCACGTCCATTTATGAAATGCTCCACCACAGAAAAGCTTCATGTGTTATTTCTTACACTGAGGAAAAAAATCAGTTCAAGAACTGTCAAAAGACCCACCTATTGCTGTAAGGAGCATGTATTTTGCCTTGCTGGTAATGCAAGAGGCAGAGAGGTGAGAGTATGAAATCTGATGTTAACAAGCTGTTAAACACTTCCATAGGCTCATGAATCTCTGCCAACTGATGCTTGCTTCAAAGCTGCTCTTTGCTTACCACCTCCTCATTCAGCAAAGCCCATTCCTATCACTAACACCCAAGTGTCTGTTTTCTGTACATTATGCAAACATGTTTCCATTTCCCCAGGTGGCAGGAATTACCAGGAAGTACTCCAAGTTGTGCAGGTTGTGCCACTGCTCCCTCCCAGAGACAAGGTGTAGCTCAAATGCTCCACATATGACAAGCCAAACATCAGGGATGTCTGTGAATAATCTTCTAAAAAAATAAGTTCAAGTTGTATTAATGTTCAGATCCCAGAGCTAGTTATAATTGGAGAGAATAAACAACATGCAATGAGGAGCAGCAGCATCTATGATTACTAGCTGAACATATGTATGCTATGAAGAGCATTGAGATCAAGCCTGAAGGAGGTGTGGATATTTCCTCCTTTAGAAGCAGCTTTGGAGAAGAAAATAAAGGTCTGTCTCTTCCCCTGCCCAGGGCATATGTTTCAAAGGACGACTGGCTTTTGGGATAAAGCTTCCTAGCATGATCAGAACCATGACAGCTTCCCAAGATTACTGGTTATTTTGCACCTCAGAAACCGTATTTCATGCAAGCAAAAAAACTAATGCAAGTGTCCCAAACGTTGTGAAAGGAAAACTTCAACTCACTGGGATACCCTGGTACAGACTCAATCTCGTCAACAGCGCTACTGCAAATTAAATGCCATGGGGGCATAGGGCTTGGGGACCAGCTGTTGAGATGTTAAAAGCAAAAAAACAAACATGAGTGGAGATAAGAAATGCTACCTTCAAACTGTGAATGGAGGGAGATAAGGAAGCTACCTTCAAGCTTGTGTTCCCACCTGCAGTACTGACCTAAAAATGCATTACGCAGCACAATCTGAAAATGTCAAGAGAGGTCACAGAAACAGCTCTGATATCTAGAAACACAAGTTGAAAATTAAATAGGATTCAACCAGATAGGAAATCAGGAACAGGTAGACACAGAGACAGCACCTACAGACTGCAGAAAAAACACAGCTTTATAGACACATCCCTTCTATCTCCTCTAGCAATAGTGAAAGTAACTTATATTACTTATGTTACATAACTTATGTTATGTGTAAGCCCAGCCATGGGGGAAAGGACGTCAGCGTCCCTACCACACAGGATGAGGCACTCTCTGTCCATATAGCTGTGTTGCTCAGGTCTGACTTTCAGGCAAGACATACTACACATTTGATGATACCACCTAAGCCGCTGTTTTCTGTCACATGATTTCATGCCTTTCCAGGATAAATGAAATGTTTGAGTGAAAGGACCAATGCTGTGCTGGCAACCCATGCACCCTCTCCTCCACACCCACCATCTAGGCAAAAGAACACTTCAGGAATGATAGAGAATGCATGACTGTAAGAGAAGTTTGTCCTCAGCTCCTTTAAGCCAGTCATTTTATACCTGTAGGAAAACATGTTTGATTCAGGAAACTTTAGAGATGGAGTTAAGTATAGGCTGAACTACATGCACTTGCCTTTGCCCTTAGTTTCTTCCCAAGATCCATGATGGAGGCAGGACAGGGAGCTGCAGCATCATTTGGTTTGAGTGTAATTGTTCCTGTGTCACGTCTGCCTGATCTTGAACCCCACATCTTCCTCCAAACAGCCCATCATCCTTGACATTTCCTAGGTTAAAAGGATGGTCACCATAGTGCCTAAAGAAGAGTCTAAGAAAATAATCCTAAAAAGAAAGTTTAAAGGCAAAGATCCCATATAGGACAGCATCTGTTGAAAGAAGCTGGGTTCAGCCACTTTAGGCCAGTGCCTTGTAGCAGATCTCTGTGCAAGCCCCATCATCACCATACCATTGACTGTTCCCATAGCTACACAGTAAGATAAATTTAGTTCAAGGAACCTTGTGTTGCTACCTTATTTAACAAACAGATGCACTCAACGGGAAAACACAGGCAGAGGCCCAGTTTAGCTGCTGCATGGGCTGATCAGACCTATGGATCTGAGACTTCTTCCTGAAGTGAAAGGGCCCAAATGCTGAACCTCAGCACCACACTGCTCTAGCTCGAGACAGTCAGCTATGTTAGTCACAGAAAGAATTTCAGCATGTCCACAGAGGAGCATCTGGGCTGTGCAATCCTTGCTGCACCAGGAGCTGAGCAGCCACCACTAGGGTCTCCCTGCCTCTCTGATACTCAACCCAGATGGCTAAGGAGAACAGCAGAGAGGCCACTGAGGGGCTCTGCTGGCCAGGCACGACTCAACGTGGTTATGTTTGGAGTCATGGCCGGGCTGCAGTCCCCTCTGCTCACACTACCTCTGGGTTTCCACTTCCTGGGGAGCTCCAGCTCACAGTAATGGGGAGAAGAGCCTTGCCAGTCCTACAAGACCAGAAGAGGGTGAGAACATCCTGCCCCACAAGAATGATGACCTAGAGCACAAGGAAAAGAACCCAGGGTTTTATAATGATCATGTGCAACAGGCATAGTGGCAGGAGAGAGGGGACTACTCCAACATGATGTCTGTGTCCTTCAGAATGGTCCGCAAGATTTCATCCACCTGATATGACTCAAAGTTAATATCCTGGAGCTCCAAGTAGGGGATAATGATCAAGAGAAGCCAGCTCACATTCATACACAGGTTCTTAATTTTCTCCTTAACACTGTGAGCAAGAGGGCAAAAGCCAAGATGCAAGTCAGTGGTGACTGCATGGATCTGATACCTCCCATCACACACCCAGCTGCTATCTTTCTTCCTACCAGAAGTACCATGCGCACTGGGGTTCCTTACTTCACCATCAACAAGGTGCCACAGTATAGGACAGACACAGTATGGAGAAAGTACCTTTCTGTAGGGAATCTTTGAAGCCAGATCAATTATTTGGATTCGTCTGGCAATTCCACCTCCTCACAACAGCAAGATTCTCATTTATAACCTTAGCTACCTATAGAGTAGGGTGATGTTCTATGGAAATAGCAGCCCATGATGATTCCTGCCCTCTTCCTCCCCACTTTAGTGATGACAGGGACTGCCCCTCCATCAACCAAGAGCCCTGACCTCTTCAAATCTTCCTTCTCTGGGACACTGAAGTAAACTTGTGTCTCCTTCAGCATCCCGAAGTACATCTCTGTATTCTTGAGTCTCTGTCAGTTCAGCCTTCTCTGAAGAGTTTGCCAGCTTTGTTTTCAGCTTCTGCCTCACAGCTTGGTGGTAACACAGGTATTTCTTGCTGCAGGGCAAGCTTTCTGTCTCCTGAGCTCTGAGCAGCACCAGTTCCTGTTGGCATTTCAAGAACTCTGTTTTCAGGCAACACGCTCATTTTTCTCCACCTGAAGTGGGAGAAGGGTGCATACACAGGAATTATATCAATCAGCCAGATAGAAAAAGCTTTGCCAGGCCTGATCAAGGTCAGAACAAGCAAAAAGCTCACTATGTTTTTTATTAAAAAGTCACTCCTCAACCCATTTTGACCTGCTCTCTCCAAAACTCTCCAGAGCAGCAGGGATGCACAGCCACAAATCTGTTCGCTTGCACTGAAGCACATCCCACTCTGATGAAATAGTCTTCAGTTCCAGAAGATATTCTCCACTGGTCTTCTCTCATTCTCCTGCTCTATTATATCGTCCTGGTCCTGTGTGCTAAGGACCTGCAACTCTCTTTCTCCTCTGTCTCTACTACTGAGGCATGGGGCTTTCTCCACCTTTGATCTGTGAAGTAGAATCATAGAATATCTCTAGTTGGAAAGGACCCATAAAGATGAAGTCCAACTTCCTGCTCCTCAAGACTACCTAGAGTTAAACCGTATGACTAAGAGCATTGTCCAGAAGCATTTTGGCTTGATGCCATGACCATTTCCCTGGGGACCCTCTTTCAGGGACCAACCACCCTCTCAGTGAAGAACATTTTCCTAATGTCCAATGTGAACTTCCCCTGATGCAGCTTGAATCCATTTCCTCCTGTCCTATCACTACTCACCAGAGTGAACAGTGATTGAGAGATGAGCACCTCCCTCTCCACTGCCTTCCTTACGGAAGCTGTAGATTGGGATGAGGTCACCTTCAGCCTTCTCTTCTCCAAGCTGAGAAAATCATATGACCTAAGCCACTCCTCCTAATTCTTGCCTTGGAGGGCCTTCACCGTGGGTCATCCTTCTCTGGATACACCCTCCTCAATAGTTCAATGTTCTTCTTATACTGAGCCACCCAAAACTGTACACATTACTTGAGGTGGGGCCACACCAGTGCAGTGCAGGCTGGGGCAATCACTTCTCTTGGCCAGCTGGCTATGCTGTGCTTGATGCACCCCAGGACACTGTTGGCCCTTTTAGCTGACAGGGTACAGTGTTGACTTATACTAGAATCATAGAATCATTTCAGCTGGAAGACACCTTCAAGATCATCAAGTACAACCTTATTCCTAGCCCTATCAAAACCACTAAACTATGTCCCTAAGCACAACATCTACCTGGCTCGCAAACACCTCCAAAGACAATGACTCCATCACCTCCCTGGGCAGGCTATTCCAATGCCTGACAACCCCTTCAGTAGAGAAATTCTTCCTAATATTCA
>JANIJG010022883.1:0-11126 GCA_024611175.1 Megaceryle torquata | reverse complement strand
AGGTGTGCTGCCGGCTGTGAAGTTGCACACGGAGAAACTACTAGAACAACTGAGTGCGCAGCCGCCGGAGGATTTGGGCTGCCACGGTGCTTGAAGCCACGCCCGGAAACAAGAGACTATAAAAGCCGCGCGTTTTGTAATGCGGGCGCGCGCCGCTTGCGGAGCAAAAAGACTCCTCGGCCGCCCAGCGCTGCTTTACTTGCTGCCTGCCTACTCGAATGAACTAAATTTGGTCTGATTGGCTGTGCCCCGATAACAATTGCCAGTCTAGTTTTGCCCCAAATCAATTATCTCACGACCCTATAGATACTGATCCTAAGTGAGGCCCACTGGAGCGCTCCGGGATCCCAGCAGGCCTGAGCCTCGCATCTCCCCCCGAGCTGGGACGGCCCTTCGGCTACACCGACCGGCTGCCCAGACCGAAGGAGGGAGAGACGCCGTCCGTCTGCCAACACCGACAAAGGGCTACGTAAGTAATTCTGATTTTTATATTCTGAGTGATTCTGGAGATCACAGACTGTCGAATTTAATTTTCAATCCACGGAATAATTTAATTATATTCACAAGTTAACCTCTATATGTGTGTATATATATGTATATCTGTGTCTGGGTGATTTGCTTCTTAGATTTTATAGAAATTATTGCATTTATCATAAGCAGGTGTTTATTCTGGTTTAGTATTGATATATCAGTGTTAATGAGTTGCTGCAATCGTTTACTTTAAGGTGTTGTGTTCCACTGAGCACCAACCAAACTTCCAACACCTCGTAGGTTATCCTTTCCTCGTGTCCTTAGACATAAACTGTAGACCGGGTCTGGGACTAGGGGTAGATCTTTCCTTATTCTCTAAAGCAACTCAGAGGCAAAGGGGAGGTCTATCCTCAGCCTTGTGGGAGGCCTTCTCTACTTCTTTTTTATTTTTGAATACCACAGGGA
Source organism: Megaceryle torquata (assembly GCA_024611175.1). Taxonomy (NCBI): domain Eukaryota; kingdom Metazoa; phylum Chordata; class Aves; order Coraciiformes; family Cerylidae; genus Megaceryle; species Megaceryle torquata. Next base: position 10,190 of record JANIJG010022883.1, on the reverse strand, counting down.
TTTTTTTTCTTTTGAAAGACATATACAAAAGGAAGAAAAAGTGCCTGCTGGTTATTCCCTTAGGGTCTTTCTAAAGCCCTAGGGAGAGACTGGCAACAGAAAAGGAACAGAAAATTCAAAGGAATTTGAAAGGAGTTCATTAGATTGTAGGTAGCTGCTACTCGGTGTAAGTGAGGGTTGGGAATGTCCTATGTTGCAGTGTTACAGAGCAAAGCATTTTAAGGTGTGCAAGTAAATTAAGCTCTGTCACACATGTAAAGATTAGTATGATCTCCTGAAGTATTAAAATACATGTGGAAAGCTACTCCAATGAGATACTTTTTAATTAAAGTATTAAGCATTTTTAAAAAATATAACTTCTGAATCTCAAATCTTGCAAAAACTTTCCTTGGCATACTGCTTACCTTTTTAAAAGATGATCAGTTCAGTGATGCTGACAGTTCAATTACAAATGGTTGAGTACTTTTGGCATTTACGTGGCAAGGGAAAATGAGACTGATTTTAGTGTTTTGGGAGATTTGGAATATATTAACCTTCTTTCTGAGACGTTTGTGTGGTGTTAATTTTATCCCTACATACTTTCCTATAGTTTGCAGTACCTTATGTTAGCACAGAAGCATGTTAAATACATTGTTAGGTCTGGGATCTCCCATGTTCATGGAAACCGAGGAGAAATACAGTTTCCTTATAAAAAAATATCAATATTATTTTGATATTTTTGCCTTCTCTATCTCCTCTACAAACAAATCAGAAAATGCTTTGCTCTTCTAAGAAGGGAAATTAATTAAAAAGTAATAAAATAAGAATATTTCTTTAAGGAAGTTGAACACAGCTGGGTATCAGGATCTGACTGTAGCAGTTCTAGGCAGCTAAATTTCTCTTTTCAATGAAATGCCTATATTCACTCTTTTATCACTTGATGCTTTTTTTTTCTCATTTAAAGGAGTTCTGTATTACTTATGCATATAATTACTCAGTTCTTCCTTCCTATCCTCATTTTCTTGACCAAAAAGTGTAGTGCAGACCAAAATTTAAACTTGAGATAAGCAATGATGGAAGTGCTGAGTATGCAGGTCACAAGCTATCTGTATTCAGATTGTGGAGAAATATGTGTTAAAAATAAAAATAGAAGGAGAAAGAAAATCACTCTGGGTATCATCAAAGACAATTGGATTAGTTATGGAAATAAAACTTTTCTCTTTTTTTTTTTTAATTTATTTTGAAAGGATAAAGAAATGTTAAGATTGCTCTCTTTCTCAGTTGGGGAAATTTGATCTTAAAATTAGTCCTAGTATAGATATTAGTGTTTGAAATGCTACAGGTTCTCAACGACAGTAGTCTGCTATGCATTTGGAATGAAGATAGGATTGCAGGCATACAATATTAAGGTATATGTCAACTTCGAGTTTGCCCTTCTTGAGCAATTGGTGGGGAGAATAGCAGATGACCTCAAAGTTGCTTCCAACCCAGTATTTTTGAATTAATTTAATGTATATTAAGTCAACCAAGCTCGTCAGGCTTAATATTCTTAAGAGAATATATGACTATAACCTCCAGAGGAACAAAGTAGACTTTATAACATGTTGGTATTGTTTTAGTAGAATTGTAGCACTGTTTTTGGTAAGGCTGTGTAAGACCTGTCTCAGGTTCATGCAGGGACTTCAAATGAGGTCTGAGATTTCGAACACTTGTGATCATCAAAGGTAGCACGCTGTTTTTTCATTAGACTAATATTTGGTGACTGCTACATTCTCAGTTAGGAGCTGTTATTAATCTGAATCCTAGAATTTCTAGTCAGTAGCAATATGTTTAATCTGATAATCTCTAGAGTATGAAATTGATAGTGTGTGATTGCTTCTCCACTCCCATGAAAATTGATGCATATATTGTTTTGCTCCAGTTAAGACACGTGTTAATAAGGTCATATTCAGATAGCAAAACCACTGTGATTCTTACTGATATATTCAGGAGTGGCTAGTATGGTGTAGTCTCTCTGTACCTGGAACTGTCAGGGTACTCCTGGAATGTCATTTTTTTGTTTGCGACAATTGCTGTGGTGAAGATCACATCTAATCTTGAAAAGAAAATGTTTCCCCTTGTACTGATGTCAATATAGTAATGTTTTTATATAGAAAAATTGCAGTAATATAACTAGTTTTCTGCAATATACAACATTTTTATGCCCTGATACAATTAAGGTATTGCCATAGCTGACCCTCAGCCACACTTCATGCACCTAGCATGCTTCTGTGTATAACCAACCACCTCCATCATTGCCATCACTGCCTGATAGATGAATGGGTTTTCTCTTTTTTCTACCCCACAGTTATTCCTTCTTCTCTTTATATCATTCTATTATTCTTAGCATATTACCAGGGCAGAGCTGCCATGCATGGGAATCAGTAAAAGCAGAACACTGTCATTTTGATTTGAAATAATTTTACACCTGCTGCACACTCAAGTAATGCTTCAACTGGAAAGGATGTCTCTCTGGCACCTTATTCCAGGCCACTAAATCTGAGTCACACTCTTTCCTTTTCAAGTGGTCAGACCATGTCTCTACTACTCCTGTGGGTATGACACTGTGATCTAATCCGACTTCAGCTAGACTCGTGCACTGCAGTTCTTGCTCCCTGACTGCCAATCAAAAAACAGATTTGACATGTACAGAGTTTTGCTTTTGGAGCTTGTAGGCAATAAGAATGTGCAGTGACAGAGGAATGATTTATGATTTTTGTCTGAAGGAGAATAGCATTCAGTATGTTTACGACACACTGTATTAAACATATTGGGCATTTCAGTAAAGCCTGTAGGTAGATACGAGGGAGCCTTGCTAAATCCTGTAATTTGTACTGTCTCTTCGAGAATAAAGTGTGTTCTAATTCACATTGCCTTCACTCTTTCAAAATGTCAGATTCTAGAGGCTGTGAGGCAGGTTACTCAGCTGATAAATACGTATTCTCTTTTAAAATTCTACCCGTTCTCAGCTGTGGAGCTGAAGAATTACATCTTCACGGCTTCAGAAGAGAAGAATGTGTTGAACAGAGCTCCATAAGGGTCTGTCTTGGGTCTAGTCCTGCTCAGTATACAGTTAAAACACAGGACACAGCATCAGTATGCCAATTAAAATTAAAAAAAATGGGAAGGCCTACAGATACAGGGAAAAAAAGCCCAAGATTTTAAATAATCCTTAATAAATTCTCCAGAGATGAGAGAGATGTTAGTCAATAAAAATAACTGCAGGGTAGAATAATTTTATAATGATTTAGAATAATTAGTTACACAAACACAGGGAAATAATATACCATCTAAACAGACCTGCAGAAATGTGTTGAAATAGATTACAAAGACTCAGTATTTTGTTGCCACTATGATGCACATCGTATGAGCAGAAGTAATGCGAAAAAAATTGTATTAATAATGTTTCAGTGATGCTTGGTAGCTCTAAGATTCCAGCAAGAGGAATCTGTGTAATTCTGTGCACTCTAGTCCAAGAAAGGTGTAAACCAGTTAGAAAAAGTCTAATGGACATTAACAAGAGTAATCAAAGGTAGCAAAAATGAGGTCTGTGAGGAAAGATAGAATGAATCGTATATACATGTATACACACGTATAGGAGAGGGAAGAGGAGATAATACAGTCTTGAAATATGTAAAAAATGTTCTGCAAACAAGGAATATTCTTCATGTTGTTTGTGACTGCAACAGGATGGAATAGACAAACATTGTGGAGATGGGAGAAAATTTTCTGGTGGTGTAGGTAGTGAAGCAGTAGAATGAATGTGGAGAGAGGCTGTGGAGCCTCCAGATGTGGTATTCTTTGAAAACAAATTGGCTAAGCAACTTTGCGGGGTACAAAAGTACAGTTCTGTCCCAAGGGCAGGACATAACCTTTTTTTAAATTCTTGGTCTTTCTTAAATTCCAATACTTCTGTACTTCTCACATGTATGAGTAGCCTAAGTATTTTGTAACTCTTGAAAACAACTCCTTTTCAGACTTCAGTCAGATTTAAAGAATGTTGCATCATTTAAAAGCAGCATTTGTAAGTGAGGGAATGGTTTCTGCCCATATGTAAATAATTTTGGATTGAAATAGAGGGGAACCTATGTTTGGGAAGGCTATCCATAGGTGTCTTCCATCTGTGGTTTTAACTGTAAAAGGAGTTAAAGATTTCTGTTTTTATCACACTCAATGTGTATGTGTTCTCCAAACAATGACAATTTTCTCATGAAAATTTATTGTATCAATCAAAAGAAAATTTTCCTAAATATTTACTTCATGTCACGTAAGGATAAAAGATCTGCACTGCAAATTTTGGACAACATATGAGTCCTTTAAGGCAGGTACCAGGTGACTGCTAGTCTGAAGGCGTCATTGTGCTGTTTGTGCTGTCATTGTCATTACTGTATCATTGTTCCTGGAAAGTCAGTGCTTTAGCTTACACAGTCCATAGTTTAATAATGGCTTGAGACTGAAACGGCACCACAAGCAACATTAAAACTACATGTTTTAGCAATGTGTCAAAAAGCTCTTGTCAAAGAGGTTATTTTCTCCACCCTGCAAACATCATGACATTTTTTGTTGAGTTAAAGGGCAGATTTCCCATGCATTTTCTTGCAGAATTATGACACTTTTTGTATTTACACATAGTGTGTATTTCAGTTTGGCTTTTTTCCCTTTATTTTATGTTCCAGGAATAACACTGTGATTAATATTATTTTAGTGTTTTTTCTTTTGTCTGCAGAAATATTTGCATTTATGAATTATGACAAAATAACCTAGGTATTTTATTTGTTATTACTGATGTTAGTTCTTTGAAGAAAATAACTTATGTTTGAAAAAGCTCAGGATTATAAAAATTAAGTCTGTGTATAGATCTTCTGGTGATCAGCTTTTATTATGATGCTGTAAACTTTCATTACTATATCAGAGCTCTCTCATAGCTTTTGTTCTTTCTGTATGAAAGCTGAACACTTCCTGGCAATGTTTATTTATTACCAGTATGTTTCACTTAAGCAAATGCTTGCTGTAATTACAGTACATGTCCTGTGCTGATTACTTCAAACGTTTCATATTATTATCCATTATTATTATTTAATATATGATTGGACACGTGAGAATAAATAGACTGTTTTCAATAATCTAGAAATCATTAAGTAATCAGTTGAAATGGCTGATTTCGAGAGTCTTTCAGGTCCCATGAAGTGTAGCTGCATTTACCTTACTTGTTTATCCAATGATGTTCTTACGTGACAGGTTGCGAAAATATATATTGAAGACCTAAGGGTAAAGTAACTGAAGATTGAAATAGTCATATTAATTTTCTGGCTTATTGGTATCAGTTTTCAAGTATATCCCAGCGTGATAGATATGATTGTATTAAAAATATTTTTAAAAGCACAAATGTTTTGATTTGGAGAAAGAAAATTTGCATACCTTTTACATGAAGCATCCATTTCTGAGGACACAAAACATTTCATACCTTGTTATTAGAAATAATGTCAAAAAGGAGGCATGTTATTTAGACTAGCAGAGAAACATTGCTGCAATGTATTTAATTGGAAGGCTTTTGACCTGTAGTCCTTGTAGTTTGTAAATTGGCCATTATAATTCATTTCTTTCTCTCTACATCCTCAATGTCTATGAAGCAAAATTACTTTAGCCTACTACTTTATATATAAAGTGTTAAATTTAGCTATATGCAGTATATGCAGATACTATGCAGTAGCCATTAGAGACTGTTTGGGTTTTTTTCCTAATTCTTGGTTATTGTAAATAGGCAGACAAATACCAAAATATCGACAGAATCTGTGCACAGAGCTAGATCTTGCACCTAGTATTGTGTTTTATACACAGATTTTTAGTTCCGTGAGAATATAAGCAGGAAAAACAATGATCTGGAAAAATTAGTTTAAGACCAGAACAACAATAATTCAGAAAATTTTATATTGCCTGATATGACTTACCAAACACTTCATCATTTCTTTTGTTAGAATTACTTGTTTCACCTGAGAGATAAGCTTTGGTTAGAAAGTAAGTACATAATGAATCTGCAATTATTCATTATATGTATAATTAAAAGCATGGTAACAGTAGTATATGAAGTAATAAAATTTTATATCTGCTTGGGATTATAGTAAAATATAAACCAAACATATTTAGGAATATTTGGAAAAACAAAACAAAAACCAAAGTAAGTAATGAAAAGTATATTTACAAGGATGGGTGTCTTGGAGCTGTTTCCTCAGCCTGGCTCTTATGTACCTCTCACTAACACAATTTACCCTTGCTTGCCTTGTAAATGATACTGTAAACTGAATACAGTATATGTATTTTTACTGCTGCTATTGTCCTGGTTTTTATGGTGTACATCTGCATTCGTATTAATAATGATTACTGGCTTTGTAGAAAAAACTATATCAGCAGAGAAAACCAGTAATGAAGCAAAAAGTTTAATTAGTGCCATCTGGTATGACAGTGGACACACTTGGTCTTTCTTGCTTTTTTTTTATGTACCTGACAGAACTTTTTGTGGTTTGGTTGTTGTGGTTTGGTGCTTGTGGTTTTTTCTTTTTTTTTTTTTTTTAATTATTTTTTTGTAGAATGGACTTTAAAAAGTATAAGAAGCTTTGTGCCCATGACACCCAATTCCTATTGGAGGCAGCAGTAAAAGCCAACTGACTATAGCAGGAGTAGGATGCATTTCTTTTAAAATCCTGTGATTAAGCACATCAGGCAGAAATACCCCCTACTATGTCATTTTACCATACTTGCTTCAAAGGCTTCAAGTTCCATTTAAGTTTGGAATCAAACTGCACGTGAAGGTACCTAATGCTATCTGGAGTACAGTCTGTGGCATGCAGAAGAGCTGAAGTGTTTGAAACCAACATAGATGACCAATGAGTGGCACTGTGTTGGAAATTCAGACCTCTACTCTGTAAAAATCGAGGACTATTTCTATGTTAAAAATAAAGAAACCTCAATCTGGCATTTTTATTATGTGTTAAATATTTTCAAGGATTAATACTACATAAATCTAAAAAGACAATTTTCTTTCCCTCAGAATGCCTTAAGGACACTATATAGCAAAATAAATTATGATATAGTAGTTGATAACTTTTCCCCGGTAGGTTTTCATAAAAAATTTCTATTGCAAACTTATAGTTAGTGATGCAAGAGCTAACAACATCAATGGATTTAGAAATTCTTAAATTGTCATTGATCACTAGCCATTGACTGGATAAATGTCACATCTTAAAAACGTTTTCAACTTAGGAAATAACATGTTGACTCATAACATCTTTTAGCACTGAGTAAGTATATCCATAAATTTCTATTAAGTCAATGATCATGACTATAAGTGTCCTTATGGTCCTAAGTAAATGTGCATCTTTTCTCCCTCATGGACATTTGTCTTCAAATAAATTATAGGAACATTGAAAGAAAAATTTTTTACACCCACAGAAGGTTTATGAAGGTGATCTAGAGGTCACTGAAATCATTAGGAAATTAGATGTTTTTATTTGGACTATATCTCTCCACTGTAGTTCTGAGTGTTCTGTTTCTCTTGTTTATTGCTTTTTGGAAACAGGAATTAAGAATCACACTGATCTGCTACAATGAATGCTGTTCTTGATGTCTCCTGTCTTGGGGCTGAAGCCACCTGCATTGCATTGAATGTAGCATTGCCATTCTAGGGACTGCTTTTACCAAACATTCTAGGTGCAACATTGTGGACCTTTTGTTTTGCTAATACAGTCTGATGGAACCACACATGATGTAGAACAAATCTCTTTCAAATGTACATTAGGCATTAAGCTATCAATAACTGTAAGAGCTATGTATGCTTGTCTCACAGTACATTTATACAGCTGTGGTGATGAAGTGCCAAGGAAATGTGTCTGTTTTCCATCTTTCCATGTCAAATGGCATGTCTACAACACCACATAGATCTGTGGCACTCCTGTGATGAGAAACAACGTTCTTAAGAGTCATAATACATAAATGCTTATATTATTAATCTTTGCTTCTAAAATAATTTTACTGCTTGCTCAGTCTGCTCTTGCAGTGTAGGCATTTCGCTTCTAAAGAAAGATTTCTGCTCTTGGGGAAAATGATACTGACTGCAAGGCAGATACTGCAGACAGCTGAAAGATAGTTTGAGGCTTGATTATTTTTTCCAAGATCTGAACACGGTGGCAGTCCGGGAGTGTTTCTAGTTCTTCTGTCTTAGCTGTCCATTGCTCAGGGGAGTTATTATAGTTTCCCTGTTCTCCCTTTGAAAATCAGTCAGCTTTAGCGCAGCTATAGGGAGTACTGTGAATCCTTGTGACTTTTTTCTTTCATGTAAAAGATGAATGTTTACAGGGATTTATATATTGAAATCAGTCAAGCAATTCACTTTTACAAAATACATACTTTTTTTTTAGAAAGTCTCCTTAAGTCTAAATTTCCCCATTCTTTCACTTGCGTTGGCCTTTCTACATTTCAGTGAATGATCCAGTACACTAAAGTGCATGTGATAAAGAGATGCTGGGAACACTGAATTTTCCAAGTCTCTCAATATTTCAGAAGCACATGCTAGATACCTTGGCAATAATAACTTTTAATTGTGCTGAATTTTACTTGACAAATTTTAAATCCAACTGTTATTTAGTAATTACCACAGTGCTGCACAGAATAATGGACACTGCAGCTCAAGATAATTTAAATAGCTCTAATTTAAAATTCAAGACATTATCTGAAGAATGATGACTAAATGTAGTATCTGGGTTTGAATTTAAATTACAAAAAACAATAAAGTCAGGTTTTGTTCATTATTAGAGTTTGGGATCCACAATGACATTTTTCAGTAGTGTTCAAGATTTATTCTTTGTAGTCTTATGTGAAATAATGTTTTAACTGTTTGATATTTGAGTTAATTTATCTACTTTTATTTTTTTTCCGACCTGCCAGTTTCCAGAATTCTTTTCAATTTCACTTTTTCTTTCACTTTTCTCACAATTCCCTAGGGATTTATGACATCACAGAAATGAGACCACAGATATTGCCATTTGTAGTCTTCCTTTAATAGGATGTCTTCAGGGAATGTCTCAACTATCTTACATGATTTACAGAAAGCGTAGACTGCTTGTTTCACTGAATCCAGTCTTCCATTATTCACTTTACCTTATGCTCATATAATAATTTTTAATAGAACTTTGATTAGTGTGTCTTATGTTTAATCCAGAAAACCTGTTTGCTGTTTACCCCCAGTTAGTTATTTCCTTTAATAATATCTTATGAAGAACTTAATAAAAAACTTTCAGATAATCACATAGGAATGATATATAGGGTTACCTTTATCTCATGTCTCATTTTGCTTCCTTCATACTAGAAAATCTTTATATCCTGCCTGGAATCTCTCAGCACTGTTAATCTTGACTAAATTTGTGCTGAGTATAAGGAAGGGAGACATTACTGGAATAGACGTTAACTCCGTATGTGATCATTATTAAATGTAATATGCTCTACAGAATTTACAATTTATACTCATAAGTATCAAAAGCACATAAAGTCATGCAAGAACTTTTTATACTGCTTTTTCTTAGAAGAATGTCAAAGCCTTTATATTTTTTTAGTGGCTGTTAACATTTTATAATTGTCAATGTTTTAAAAATAAAGGTAAAAATTGGTGAAATTATTCAGAAAAAATGGAAAAGGCATATTTTATGGCTATCTGTTGAGAACACTGCAATAATTTTATTTCTGTTAAAAAAGTGGAAAATTTATATATACCTTTTTTGTAAATATTGCCAGCACACAACAGCAAAGACAAATACAAAACCCAGGGGGTAAACTTTGAGAGAGACAAGAATCCGGAGAAGACAGAATTAATACAAAATACTTGTTGATCATTTACACAAGTAAGATTTGCTTTCATCTGGTGTCTTTCCTTCTATTTTTCCTTTTCCTTGCACTTGTTTGGGTTACTAGGGGTGGCACCTACAAATAATGTACTTTTTTGTTGTCATTGTTTTGTTTTAATCAGGAATCTTAATTTTGGCTGTCAATATTCATCTCTAAGTATAGTCCCACCTGAGTAATTACAGTTCCAGCTGCATGTCTGCCAAGCTAATAATAATGCTGGTGATGTTTCTTTGCTTATAGATTATGGGAACTTCATTAATGTTTGATGGAAAATAATTGAA